>JAAOAJ010000395.1:0-145108 GCA_013781345.1 Fusarium coicis
AGCGCCGTCTAACAATACCAGTTACTGGGTCCACCTCGACGGCATCAGCATCATCCAAGACGACGGCTCCGAAGACGCAATCTTCTCCCAGACAAACGGCCAGCCCGTCCTCCTCGACAGCGGATACACCGTCAGCGCCCTCCCCGGCGCCATCTTCAACAAGATCGTCGCAGCATTCCCCACCGCCCAGCGAACCCCTGGCGCGTACGTCGACGTCGACTGCTCCGTTGCCAATCTCAAGGGCACCGTTGACTTCAAGTTCGGCAACACCGTCATCAAGGTACCCTACGCAGACTTTATCTGGCACAACGACGACCGCTGCGTTCTCGGCGTTTTCCAGGACGACGAGTTCCCCGTCCTCGGCGACACGTTCCTCCGCGCTGCCTACGTCGTGTACGATTGGGATAACAGGAATGTCTGGCTCGCTAACAACGAGGACTGCGGCACTAACCTCGTCGCTATCGGTACTGGTCCCAATGCCGTGCCTGACTTGGTTGGTGAGTGCGGCTCTGACTCTACCACTACGTCTGGAGCTCCTACTTCCACCGAGACTGCTTCCGAGTCTGTTACAGAGTCTGTTTCTTCTGCTGAGACGACTGCCGACACTACCCTTTCCTTCTCTACTACTCGTTACTCCAACACTACTTTCACAACCTCCAAGCCTAATGCAACCTCTACTGGCGGATCTGGCAACACTTATGTTCTCCCTACTACTTCTGCTCCATCTACAACCATCACTTCCACCGTCACAACCAGCAAGGTCTACACGGTCACTGCCTGCCCCCCCAGTGTCACCGACTGCCCCGTCGGCCATGTCACCACCGAGATCATCACCTCTCTCACGACGTACTGCCCTGGCTCCGAGGCTACAGGCGTTGCTCCTCAACCCACCAAGGGTCCCGTCAAGTCGACCCTCACATCAACCCGTGTGTACACCATCACATCCTGCCCCGGTTCCGGCTCCTGCAACAAGGGCGACGTCACCACCGAGATCGTGCACAACACGCAGATCATCAACCCCGAGCAACCTACCGGCGTGTTCACCATCCCCGAAGCTATCCACTGCGGCTTTGGAAACTTTGGCTGCAAGGAGGCTACCACCAAGGGATACCGCACCGTCACCATCACATCGGTCGTCAAGGCACCCAAGCCCACTCCTATTCCCGGCCACTGCACCACCTGCGGGCCTCCTGGCTCCAACAATCACAACAACGGTACTTTCACGGGCCACTACACCAAGCCTGGCTATGAGCAACCTACCAAGGGCCACGCTACACAGGACTACCCTGAACCCACTGGCACCGCCTCCAAGCCTACCGGCGGCAACCCTCTCGAGGAGCTTCACACTTACAAGCCCACTCACGCCTACGCGCAGCCCCCCAACACCGTCGCCACCGTCGTCAAGCCAACAGGCACACCCGCTGACTCAACACCCTCGGAGCCAACGGGCACCAGCCCCGCGATCGTCAACGGCGCGAGCGCGTGGAACGTCCCAGCGCTTGCGGCGTTCATGGTCGGCGCATTTGTGGCAGCTCTGTAAAAAGGAGATAATGGATGAGAGGCATTTAATACTTATTTAATAAGGTGAAGCGTAGATACTTTTTGCGATGGTAGATATGGGATGATAATTATTCCCTTTTATTTTGTATCTTACTTCTAGAAGCGTATAATTCTTAGATTGGATATTTACATCGCTTGGATGTACTTATACGACATTGACTTTTTATGACAGCCTTGATTGACTTGGTGATGTGATGCTTGGTTGATGAACTGGGACGAATTGATGCTGAATTGAAGACGTGACTCCAATGCATCCACGACTCTTCCAAAACGGTGGGCTTGCATTCATCCGACCATGACAGTAGTGGTTATTTGAACCGCCCAGGATACGCATCCTTCATCGAACCATATTCTAATTTTATTTTCTCGTCTCAATCACCATAACCAACGTTCACAAGATGGCCATCTTCACCAAAATCGGCATCGCAGCCATCGCCCTCCTCGCAATCCTCTTCCAGATCTACCTCAAAGAAGCAATATGGCTTGGTTTCGGCATAAACAGAACCATCCAACCCCTCAGCGAGTTCCCCTACCAATGCCGTAAGATCGTGCATCCTCGGCTGGAAGCTTGCGAGGACATGTACTTATCGCAATCTACACGCCAATTGTTCCTTGCGTGCTCGGATCCATTTGCACGAAAGCAATGGCAGCCAAAGTTTGTTAGCCTTTATCCAGCTTAAATTTCTAGTGTATTGATGATCGTGTAGTGTTGGGTATCGCAATGTTTCGGGTCGATCGCAGCGAGACGCTATCGTTGTGCTGGATATCGATAAGCAAACTGATAACGGCTTTGAGTTCCGAGTGCTGAAAACACCCGATTTCGAGGGTACAGCTGGTGATGGGCTGATCAACCTCGCTGGCTTCTCAGGCGTCGAGCAGGACAATGGCGATATTGATTTGTTCCTCATCAACTTACGGCCTTCGATTGACACAGACGGAAAATTGCTAGATCAACATGTTCAAGGTGGAAACGCGACTATCGAACACTTTGTTACTGGCCCCCGAGCGACGGAGATGAAGCATGTTCGGACATATGCTAACCATGGAATTGCCACTCCAAACCGTGTTGCGGCGATGAATGATGAATCGTTCTACATCAGTAATGATCACGGTCCCCATAAATTCGGCTGGGTAAATAACCCAACGCCTATTTTATAGGTTATGCTGACAAGACAGCGACATCATATGTCCATGATTCTAGGCTTCTCCGACGTAACCTTCTGCGATACTCAAACCTGCAAAACCGGTGCACCAAATCTCCATTTCCCAAACGGTCTCACCATAAAGGACAACATCCTCTACCTCCCCGACTCCATAACAGGTCGTTTATACATCTACCGCATCCTTCACAACAGAAACCTCGAAAAGATTGATGAAGTTAATCTAGGCTATGGTGTTGATAACGCATCCATCGATGAGAATGGCGATATATGGATCGCTGCATTTCCAATCGGCGTTGAGATCTTCAAGGCGTATGATGACCCGTATAATGCTCACCCGCCTAGTGCTGTGTTGAGAGTTAGGAAAGTTGAGGAGGAGTATGTTGTTGAGAAAGTGCTTGAGGATGCGAAGGGGGAGGTTTTGCCCACTGCTACGACGGTTGTGCATGATGTCAAGACTGGAAGGCTTTTCTTGATCAGTAAGTCATGATATCATCTACTAATGGCATTGCTAATTTCTTTTAGGCGTCATTTCACCGTTCATCGCTGTTTGCGAACCAAAGTTGTAAACATAAGCTATTGCTGGCCATATCCATAGTTCATCAGCATCAACTCAACTCACCTCGGCTTGCAGCCCCCGCCAATGTTCCTATCGCAGACTCATTTGGCTCGGCAGAGACGACCATTGTCTTTCTGTTGCCATCTCTCACTTCCAACACAAGGAAAGCACCATAAAACATCATCAGGATCAACGCTCCTCTTGATCGACAAAAGTCTCTCGTAGTTCTTGCCCCAAAAGGCATGCTGCCAGTCTGGTTCAAAAGGAAGAGCCTAGTACACGTTAAACAAGCACTCCATGTTGTAGCATAGACAACCCTACCTCATTGATATAAGCACCTGTATCCGGAGACAGTTTGCGGAATGGCTTCATGGAGGCATTCAACCTCTTGACGGCCTCGGCTTCAGAAGTCTTGTTGAAAGGCTCAAAGGACTCTCCAGATACTGACATACTGGTCAGTAAAGTTCAAAGTGATTGCCAAGGTTCTTCAACTTACTCGCGTGAATATAACTCTTCCTCCAACCTGAGTTAACAGCTGTACTCCCCCCTCTAGGCTTCGCATCCCTAACACCCTTCCCAGCGATCAAATGAACCGTCAACCCCCCCGCAGCATCCAAACTCTCCTCCAGCGCCCCCTTGAACTTCTTATCACCCAACGCCTCCCGACCCAACAATCTTGAAGCAAGATACAGCGTCACCCCCGCAGCACCCTGATCAAAATAAACATTATACCACTCCAAGAACGAGCCATACTCTTCCTTCGTCGCACTAAACTGCACAGCCCCCGGCCACCGCTTCTGAATAGTATCATTGATCGGCTTGAACAGGTTGAGAATGTACTCTGGGTCATCAACGTCCTGTGCCGCAAAGACACCTTGGATCCCGGCTACTTCGTCGGTGCCGCCGGCGGGGTTGGGTGTTTGGGGGCTGAGGTTCGTATAGCCTGAAAGACCGGCGTCGGATAAAGAGGGGAATTGGGAGAGGATGTAGGCGAGGAGGTCGTATTTGAAGGGTGCGGCGGCGGATGTTCCGATTCTGAAGGCTGATGCGGTGATTTTGGGGGTTTTGTAGACTTTCATGGTTATAGATGTGAGGATGCCAAAGGTTGAGCCGCCGCCCTGTATTGTTAGTATAATGGGCAGTAAGAATGGGTAGTAAGAATGAGTGATATAAATGGGTGGTGAATGGGTAGTATGGATGGGTAGTTGAATGGTAGCTGACTTACTCCTCGCATTGCCCAGAAGAGGTCGGGATGGTTATCTTCATTAACAGTCAGAATCTTCCCAGATGGTGTGACCATTGTCATCTGGAGGACCTGATCAACTGCAAGACCATGTTTAGTTGATAGGAGTGAATGACCACCGCCGGTGACGTAGCCTCCGAGACCGACAGTCTTTCCGCCGCCGCCAACGACTACACGGCCAAACTTATCCAGCATGGTGTAGAGGTCATACATCTGGGTTCCCGAACCGGCAGTAACAGCATCCCCGGTAATGACGGTCTTGGAGTTGTAAAGTCTAAAGGCGCCTTTATGGTAGGTTATGTCCTTGAGATGGTGCGTCCAGAGGGAGAGAGAACCTGGGGCAATGGAGCGGCCCATGTAGTCATGGCCAGTGTTCTTGACAATGAGTCTGATGTTGTTCTTCCGAGCTATCATCCATTCATTCATTAGAAAAGCTCTCGAAAAATCGTGGAATACTTACCAAAGTCGACTCCAATCTTGATATCCTCCGCCTTGGTAACATTAACAACATAAGCAGGATATCCACTTGCACTACACGGATAACTCTCATCCGGAAGACACGTCCAGTTCGAATACTGATCATAAATAAGCGAGACAGGATCCTGCGTGTGAAGATCATAATGCTTCCATGCCTCAGCGACCTTGGGACAGGTATCTTTGTCATAAGACGGCCAGCCCTTATGGCAAACAGCCCCAGGGGGAACAGGCGCAAAGAGTCTTCCGTCTAAAGTATCATTAAGACGAGACCACGCCTTTTGCGAAGGCCAGTCAGACGACACAGGGTACGCCTTGCAAGCCGTGGGCACAGAGCCAGCAAGAACTGAAGGGATGAGAAAGGCAATGAGGTTATAAACACGAGTCATTGTGTGCGATGCTTTGAACAGGAAGAATTCTGGATGTGATTGCTAGCAGGTTTATATAGGCTGAATATCTAAATGGCCCCCATCTTGGCATCACGAACACGGTCTAAACGAGGGATCATGTCCCGAGACTAAAACAGTATTTCTGCGGCGTCGACGTCAACGCGTATTAGTCGGATTTGATTTCTGTAGCTCAGCCCTGCCAAGAGGGGTATTTTGTGGAGGTGGGCTTGAATGGGGGGGGATCATGATGCGAGATACGGGGCTTGAAACTGTCATGTTTTGTGGAGGATAGTTGGTCCGTGGGTGAGAGGAGGTCAAGTCATTACTCTTCAGTGTCTCATGCCAGTAATTAAACAATCGAGACATATCGCCAACTCTTTACGTTTCACCTTGGTATTCTTCACGATGATTATCACAACTGAATGAATCTCCAAGCAATGTATCCGTATTTAGTCAATAACCACGGCTCAATCCACTCCCGAGGTGCCGAGATCAAGAAAAAAACAACTCATTCCAACCCCTGTCCCCTCTCGCCGTATCATCCCCAAAACAGCCTAACGCCATGCCCGTAATCAATGCTTAATCTCAATGCAGTAAAGATCAGGACCATTTCCCTCCCCCCAGACCCCTAATACTCCCCCCGTTTCCTCGCGTGGCTGTCGCAAAAAGAAAATGCTGCCTTCAATCACACTCATTCCTCTCGCCCTACGTCAGGCGTGTTCACTCCCTCAAAAATGCTGCGGCTCTCGCTGCTCGTCCACTCCCTCCTCATCTCTCTAACCTCCGCGCGCAAATCAGACGGCGGCACGGTTTGGGCGACGCCGCATGATAGTTACTCCTCGTCGATTGGCGCCCTCGGATGCAAAGTACGCGACATTAACCCCGTCAATTGAGCCAAGGCTAATCATCACCAGGTCAACACGAATCGCATCGCTTACTGGCCGTATTCCGTCGACTGCAACAACATCTGCATCGCGCTCACGTACCAAGACCGCACCGTGCACCTCCTCCGCGTGGACCAATCCCAAGGCGCCTACGACGTCAGCTACGATGCGTGGAATTACCTCTACACGGGCTACTCTGCCACCGACAAGCCCACAGCCGGCGGTCCCGTCGAGATGACATACTCCAACGTCGACGCGTCCAAGTGCTCCGATTTAATACATACAAAGAAGAGCAGGCTACCGCTTAGCGCAGCGAATAGCATGAACTTTTTAACGTCGTGTCTCGATCGGAACGAGAGTACGTGGGTGGGCGATAATTACGTTCTTTATAATATTCTCGACTCAATATGTACGCTTGGACATGACGAGACGTGTGAGTTGGATTATCCGGCGGAGAACCAGGCCAAGTGTCCGCATACGATGGGCGTGCCGGATGAGTTGAAGGGGGAGGCTGTTGTTAATATTCGGTATCCTAGTGGTGAGAAGGTCAGCGCTGCTGATGGGAAGCCAGTGGATGAGGATGGTGCGATGGGGTTGAATAGCCCGGCTTTGGCGATTGTTGTTTTGCTTTCGGCGTGTCTTATTCTTGGGGTGTGATGCGTGATGCTGATGATGGCGGAGGATGATAATGTCAAGATACCCTAGTGTTTTGTTCTATACCCTTTCAATTGAGTAATTCATTCCGCGTTGTCAATAAATAACTTGGGATCAATTAATATATCAATTTGGTATCAACGCCGACACAAGAAAGTATTCCCATCGTCAAGTATCTTGGTTGTCGCAGCATTTATTTACCCAGATTCAGCGCCTCTTTAACCTTGCCCATCGCCGACTGCTGTTTTTGTTCTCCCTCCTCACTTGGTCCAACATCATCCTGGCACAGCGCATCTTTTCCGTGCATCTGTTGCTTATTAGTATATGTACTCCCCCAATCACGGTGACCACGGCGACATACCTTTTGCTCTTCTACCTCGGCCTGGTGCATGATGTCGTGGACCTCTTCGGCCGTCTCATCATTGAGACCAGTCGGGGCCTTTGGGCCAGAATGTCTTCTCTCTGACATGATGTTCTTGTCTTGCTGTATTGCGATATGTTTTAATCTTCTCTTGGTGTTTAGAATGAGTCTGGAGCGAGAGTGCAGTGCTGGGATAGCAGCTTCATATAACTCCCGCTCTCGTCCCTCGTGTCGTCATCGCTCCCATACCTCACGATGATATGATGCTGACCAACGTCATGTTGAACCATCGCGGGGTCGAAATGGTAACGTTGGACGACAATCTCGAGACCCCTCATCATCACAGTGCAAATGGCGCCGCGACGACATCTCATTCTGCCACAAGTCTCGTCACATGGATGTACACTTTTGGATCGCATACCGTGACTGGCAACCGTCATCACGTTTGAGCGTCTAAACGCTTCGTCCCGATACGTTGAAACGCTTGATTTCCGTATGATGACATCGCGAAATGCTTATATTTTTCCTGTTGGTGTTCAGCTGCTCGTGTGCCGTCGTGTGACTTTTGGGGGATTGGATGGAAGTGACTGACATGATATCACCTCGGCAATTTCCATGGCTTGATGTTGGGAAAAGGACAATGATCTGATTGATCGGTGACTTGTGGCTCCATCTCGTGATGTGACTGTATTATTCTGGCGGTTCTCGCATCGCATTCTATTCATTTTCAGTCACTGCCATCTTTCCATTGGATCTTGCTAGAGGCGCATCCCTTTGGATTCGGGTTCAGGGTCCACGTCTCCAGGCACAGCGATGGGTGTATCTAGGCTTTCAAGAAGACGAGTCAATATATTGCAATTACCCAGTATATCACACGCCTTCGGTTGCTTAATCCATGGCTCAGCTCAAACAAGTCACTGCGTAAGGCCCACCGTTGATCCGCCGGAACAAACGCAGCCTAAAACGTGACCTTGCGACCGAAACACTGGTGGGATCTGATCTACAGGACTAAGGACTACCGATCTACCGGATTTAGAGGACATACCAGTATATCTTTACCAAGCGCTCATTGGAGCATAGTTTCAAGATATTGACGTTCTATCGAGGTTTAAGACTTCATCTCTGACAGGAATACCGCTCATGCTCAGGTACAAAGCGCCTTAAATAGTCTCACTTGAATACAAGCGAGTTAACCCTCAACACTGATATGGAGCCATCCAACGCAGAAGAAATCTTTTCTTTGGATCGCAATTGTTTGCATCTTGGCCATTTTCGCAGTTGACTATCTCATCAGCGATAAGATAGCATCTCCACGACCTTCTTGGCAGATGACCGCCAAGTTGTAAGATGACGACGATAATTAAGATGCACAAAACCCGAAATTATCAATGCGAAAATCACAGTAATTGTTTCATTACCAAAAACGTTCAAGCCTCACGGCTCCCGTATATCCGATCTCAATACGCAAGAACCAATAAACCAAGACCCCTAAAATTACACACTCCATCGTCAGCGAGGCAGTGCAAAATCACCTACAGAAACTTTATCGCCAAGGGGGCCAAAACACCAAGAACCCTCGTGCCGACTTAGCCGCCCAATCCGGCTCAACACTCTTGGCCAAGTGGACCCAGCTGACGTGTATTGGAGCGCCCCAAACGTGTCTTTTCTCACTCTTTTTCTTGCATCAAACAGGTTCATTCACTTCTCTGCACAGCCTCGATAGCGCTGTTGTTCTCTGTCTGTTTGGTTTCTTGGTATGTTCCGTCGCGCAAGGGGGATTGCTTGACTAGACCGACGGGAAAAGCACAGGGATCTTATAGGCTGGAAGATGCCGAGTATGGGGTTCGAGGATAAGACGACGTACAACGACAAGTATGTCGTTCTGTACGACTTCGGCGAGACGGGTGAGTTTGTGAGAAGAGAGTGAGTATGAGATGGGGTGCTGATTGGGGTAGACCACGATACGGCTATCAAAGAGTTCAAGACCCTAGTGGCAGACCTGGAAGAAACGGGTTTGGACGTTGAAGTCAGAGCGGGCTATGAACAATCCCTTCTTGTATTCGCCAAAGCACCCCGTGAACTCCTCGGCAACGCTGTCTACAAGTCCAGGCAGGTACTTGTTCAAAATCGGAACAGGGCTTTATTAACAGAGACAGCAGGGTTAAGGACTGGCTATACGGCATCACGCCGAATCACCCTGGCGGTGATAAGAACACAGTCGTTGATGGAGCGTATGAGGCAGAGGATATTCTTTCGGTGTATCACATCGTCAATTGGTCCAAGGATCTTGGTGGTGCGGGCATCACCCCCGGGTCAGGGAAGTGGGAGAACGTCAAGGCGATATTTCCTATTCATAATTCCAAGGTCAATCAGTCGTTGCTCAAGTATCTGAGCAGAAAGTTTTTCTTGTCGAACGAGGATATTGATCGGATCCGCAACCTTCACGGCTCAAAGGTACACCTCCCTCACTCATTTGTCGGAATACGTACTTATAATCCCAGGTCGCTTTTTACTTTGCTTTCATACAAACTTATCTTCTCTTCCTCACCTTCCCCGCCATAACAGGCGTCATCGCATGGCTCTGGCTTCCACGGTACTCCCTCGCCTACGGCATCCTCACCAGCGTGTGGTGCACTGTGTTCCTCGAGTATTGGAAGATTCAGGAGATTGATCTGAGTCTACGCTGGAATGTCAAGGGTATTCAGCATGTCAAGGTCAACAGACCGCAGTTCAAGTATGACTATGAGTATGTTGATGAAGGCGGGCGGAAACATTACTACTTTCCGAGATGGAAGAAAGTGGTGAGGCAGTTGTTGCAGATTCCGTTCTTGATAGTGGCGTTTTTGGCGCTGGGTGTTACCATCATTGCGGTGTTTACTATTGAGATTTTGATCTCGGAGACGTATGCTGGGCCGTATAAGGATTACTTGGTAGGTCACTCATTTTAGCTATCGTGAGTTGTCTAACATGAGCAGGAATATCTTCCAACTATTCTCCTGGCTGTATCTCTCCCTTATATGACCTCCGCCCTCGAAGATGCAGCCGAATGGATGACCGAGTTCGAAAACCACCGCACCGCTGATCTGCACGAAATGTCACTCACCCAAAAAGTCTTTGTCCTCAACATGTTCACAAACTACCTCCCCATCTTCCTCACAGCATTTATCTACATCCCCTTCGGCGGGGCCGTCGTCCCCAAACTCGAGAATTTCTTATCAGCTGCGTTTGCCAGCGTCGGCAAGAAATTCGTTCATCAGCCGTTCCATCTTGACGCCGATAGGTTGAGAAACGAAGTCATCGCTCTGACAGTAACAGGCCAACTATCAGGTTTCTTCGAAGAGAACATCGTCCCGATGCTGAAGCATAAATTCTCAGATTGGTATCGAGATTATCGCAGGGCACGATCAAAGGGCGATATGCTTCTTGCGGTGGTGAAGGATGATCCTGAAGAAACAGCTTTCCTATCACGAGTTCGAAACGAGGCGATTCTTCCAAAGTACAACGTCCAGGATGACATTGCAGAAATCGTTCTTCAATTCGGATACCTCGCTCTATTCTCGCCAGTCTGGCCGATTATCCCAATGGGCTTTCTCATCAATAACTGGATTGAGCTACGGTCTGATTTCGCAAAGATCTCACTGGAGCATCAACGCCCCGCACCGGTTCGCTCAGACGGCATCGGCCCTTGGATCTACTCCCTCGAAGCGTTGACCTGGCTCGGAAGTATCTGCACCGCAGCAATTGTCCACCTTTTCAGCGTCGACAAAGTCGGCAATACAATGGGGAGCTGGGCTACTCTCCCCGTTACCGTTTTTATCAGCGAACACGTTCTTCTTCTCCTCCGATCTCTTGTCCGCTTCGTTCTTCAGCAGATCGGCTCTGAGCGAATTCGGGAAGATCATAATCAGCGCTATGCGAACCGCGTTAAATATCTTCAAGAGCTGGAGACGAAGAAACAGCAGTCTGGACTAGCTGTACGTGAAGCGCACCGCGAGCGACGCAAGTCGGTTTTGGTGATGGAGAGAGACCCGTTCTGGACAAAGCAGGTCCATGACGGTGCTAGTGAATTAGCAGGCGTCACACTCATCCAACAGGTGAAGAAGAATGAAGAGCCAGGGGATCAGGAGAAGAAAGACTAGACGCAACGCGCAACAGAATCAGTGTATAGATTACAGACCAAATTGTTTCATATGTAATGTTATTTTTATTAATCATTCTTTTCAATGCCTCGGTCCAGCGGTATATTCCATCGCCAAGACACGGCCGAGACATTCGGCCGCCTAATCCGAAAGAGATTTTTAACTCTCGTCATCATTCCAGACTCGTCCATCACGCGATTGTGGCAGGCTGGTTGCGGGGTCTGAACCTTAATGTGCCCGATGCGAAAGACTTGTTCAGCTCGCGAGGTGAGCTGACGAAACTCGCTTCTTGGTGCCTGTGTTGGGAATAGAGTGCCAAGAACGTCTTTCGTGTAGATAAAGTATAAGGATGCTCTGACGCCATGTGGAATCATCTGATTGCCAACCTCAATTATACGACATCAAGATGAGATTCACTGATATTGCTTCCACGGTTTTCGTTGCTGGTACTGCCATTGCGTTTTCGCATGATGCGCAGCATCGTCTTAGTGAACAGATCAATATCACTGGCACCGTAGACGCGAATCCGAAATGCAATCTTCCTGATCCGCTGAACCCCTCGAACGATGGGCTTGAAAGTTCGCATGACTTATTCTCCAGCAAGAAAGCCCTTCAACTGATGGTCAAAAAACATCAATCCCTCGTCCGCATCCCTTCAATCTGCTATGACGACATGGGAGACTTGGATACAGATGATAGATGGAAGCCCTTCAACGACATTCCAAAGATGCTCAAGAAGGCATACCCAACGGTGTGAGTAAATTCAATCGCACTCCGAATAATGATTTTAACACAATTCAGACATAAACACATCACCCCCGAAAAAGTCAACAAATTCGGCCTCGTCTACACCCTCAAAGGCTCCGACCCATCCCTCCAGCCAATCCTCCTAGCAGGCCATCAAGACGTCGTGCCCGTAGCCGACGGAACACTGCACGAATGGGTCCACCCGCCATTCGACGCGTTCTACAATGAAACAGACGGCTATCTCTGGGGTCGCGGCGCCTCAGATGATAAATCAGCCATCACAGCACAGATGTCTGCCCTAGAAGCACTACTCTCCCAAAAGACCTACAAGCCCCGACGTACAGTCATTCTAGCTTTTGGTTTCGACGAAGAATGCTCTGGTCATCGTGGCGCAGGCCATATCTCGAAACATCTGGAGAACAGATATGGAGAGCACGGTATTGCTGCTATTCTTGACGAAGGCGGTGCTGGGCTGCAGAAGATGGGTGATGTTTTATACGCGCTGCCTGCTGTTTACGAAAAAGGGTATTTGGATGTTTGGTTCAACGTCAGTGTCGTCGGCGGCCATAGTTCGGTGCCGACACCGCATACAGCGATTGGCATAATGGCTGAGATCGTTACTACCCTGGAACACAATCCCTTCAAACCCGAGATCGCCAAGAACGGGGCTATTCATCAGTGCCTCGCTTGCTTCGCCGAGCATTCGCCCCATGTCTTTCCTGATCTCACTAAGCTCGTCAACGGTGGAGATCTGCAGGGCGTTGCAAAGTTCTTGACCAAGCTGTCGCGCGATATGCAGTACATGGTCCAGACATCACAGGCAATTGATGTTATTTCCGGTGGTCAAAAGATCAATGCGCTGCCGGAGTTTGTGATGCTTGGTGTCAACCATCGGTATGCGCCGCAGGATAGCATTGGGAGCATTCAGCATCGGATTGTGGGGTTGATCAAGGATATTGCTGAGAGCCATAAACTTCGAGTTGAAGCTTTTGAGGATGATGCAGACTATGATGAGTATCTTGCTGCTAACAATCTCTCTCGCCAATGCAACAAGGACGAAGATCTCTGGCAACAGAAGCACAAGGGTGTTTTGACAATCGCAGCCAAGAAAAAGTCCTACATCACGCCTCAATCACCAACAACTGGTCCAGTCTGGGATATCTTTGCAGGAACTGTTCGTCACTCATTCGCGCAAGAGGCAAAGACAGTAGTCGCAGCACCAGGAGCCATGACGGGCAACACCGACACTCGACATTATCTCAGTAAGTTCTTCCAAGTCCAGGGTTTTTATTTCGCTTGTCACTGACTCCCCACTCAGATCTCTCCAAAAACATCTACAGGTGGAGCCCTGGCAGCCTCAAGTCCTTCTCCAACATCCACGGCGTCAATGAACGGCTTTTGATGAGCGAGCAGATGAACATGGCCAAGTTTTACTATGATTTCATCCGTAATTTCGACAAGGCCAATGTCTAGGGGGAAAGCCATGTAAATACGGAGTAGGAGATCATATTAATTCACTGATTATTCTGTCATAATTCTTCCGTTCATCTGAACTTGTTCCGTTGCGTTTCTTTCGCGCTGGGTTGGTGTCCACTCACCTGTTACATCCGGCACTGAACCCCTGTGCGCATCATTTTCCACCAATCACTTCAATCGTCAACTTGCCAAGGCTTTGAGATTATCTCTGTCGATTGAGTTTTGAGAAGTAATTACAATCTACGATTGACTTTACATGGTCAAAAACTATACGAAATACACAGTATTGAACTCGTATTCATCACTTATAGTTATAAACAACCTTATATCGAAACGCCAAGTTGTTTGTAGTTGTTTCTTCAAACAGTTTCGCAATGCCCTCGCTCAATCGCCCAAAGCGCTTAGATGTCCGAGATATGAGACGTCTCGCGTAATCGACAAGACAGGGTATCTCACCAAACTCACCAAATCTCAAACAGAACCCCTTGACCAGTTCCTCCAAACATTACCAGACGACCCTCAGCGTCTAATGTAAGGAACAGTTTCAGTTGGCGCGTATTATCCACCGATATTCCAGCAATGATGTGCACATCCGAGAAACAAGGGATCCTCCCTTCATCTAGATAAAGCTATGGCTTCTCCCTCCTGTTTCCGTCTCTTTTTTCTTTTCTCTCTATCCCATTCTTTCCATCACAAGATCTGATTCTTACTTTCTCGCAGCTGTTGCTTGCGCCTTTCTTTTTTTTTTTTCTCTACGAGATCATTTCATTCTTTGCAGACCCTGGTGGTTTAGCTATCGTTTCGTGTCCAACTCTACGAAAATACTTCTTACCACTACATCAATCCTTAAAAGCAACATTCAAGATGCGATCCTCCTTCTCTACCGTTCTGGCCCTCGTCGCCGCCCTCCCCACCGCCTTTGCGCACTACAACTTCGACGCTCTCATCGTCAACGGCAAGGTCACCGAGCCTTATGAGTACGTCCGCAAGACCACCAACAACAACAGCCCCATCACAGACGTCACCTCCAAGGACATCATCTGCAATGCTGGCGGTCTCGACAAGGATATCCGCGCCGCTACCAAGACTCACGCTGTTTCTCCCGGCGATGAGGTTGGTTTCACTGTCGCCAACGACATGGGCCACCCCGGTCCTCTCGCTGTCTATCTGAGCAAGGCCCCCGATGGCACTGAGGCTTCTGACTACCTTGGTGATGGCGACTGGTTCAAGGTCTACGAGATGACATGGAAGACCATTGGTGCGAACGGCATCGAGTGGGCCAACTACTTGAACGGCCAGTCCAACGGTATCACCAACTTCACCTTTACGCTCCCCAAGGAGACTCCCAAGGGTACTTACCTCATGCGCGCCGAGCACGTTGGTCTCCACGGCGCTGGTGAGAAGAACGGTGCTCAGTTTTACATTGGCTGCGCTCAGCTCACTGTTGATGGTACCGGTGCTGGCAAGCCTTCTCCCGTTGTGTCTCTCCCTGGTGCTTACACCGCCACCGACCCCGGTCTGCTCCTCAGCATCTACTACCCTCCCGTCACAAACTACACTGCTCCTGGCCCCAAGGTCTGGCCCAGCGGCTGTGAAGACCACACTCCCAACTTTGCTGGCCAGGCTAGCGACGGTGACTGCACCAACGACAAGGGCTCCGACTCCGGCTCTGGCTCTGGCAGCGCTGCCCCCGTTGCCAGCAACGCTCCCGCTACCGATGCCCCCGCTGCTTCTGCCCCCGCTACTACTGAAGCTGCCAGCGCTGCTACTCCCACCGAGGCTCCTGTTGAGCAGCCTGCTGAGACCTCGTCTGTCCCCGTTGCCACCAAGGCTCCCTCTACTGGTGGCAAGTGCAAGGCCAAGCGTGCCGCCAAGCGAGCTCTTAAGGCCAAGCGTGCTCTCAGGAATTAAACTGAGATTGTATGAGATGGATGGTTGAGTTTCTGATCTTTGCGTGGATGGAATGATGGATCATTACTGGGTCCCACGTAAAACTTATTCTTTGTACATAGTGATTGAATCACGTATACATATAGCAATTGACGTGTGAACAAATGAGGGTTCCTAGACTTGCGACATGCTTTTCATGGCTGTCAATGATTCTCATCTTCTGATGGCTGTTACCCCGCATGACGTGAGACCGTTTTGGAGGTTGATGACCCGACCATGAGTTTGGTTTATGATGTGGCTTGCACATCACCGCCACGAAATGCTTATCAACACCGCCACAATACAGTCTTCCAACTTTCAACACCATCACAGAGATCTTCAAGTCAATCTATCAAAAACCTATTCCCTACCTTCTTTAAATGCAAGGCTTTCGTATCTGATACAAAGATCTTGCTGTGTTGTCTTGAGTATATTTGTATTTCAGATATGGAAGAGCTACAGTTGAAACTCCAGATTTCTCTCTGAACCCCATTCAGCTGACTTGGCTCTTTTCGGTCCTGATACTTGTGCTTGGCAAGCGATGAAGCGAATATCAAAAGAGGAAAACCGGAGTTTCGGATCATCGCCCTCTCAGGTGATTGGTCTAACCCATGAATCAACTACCTTCTGGCAATGTATGGACCCTTATGGCGTTATCGCAGCTCAAATGTCGCCATCAGCGCCCTCTGCATCATCCAACACGCAAGGTTACAATCTATGCATGCAAGTCCGTTTCAACTATTAAAGCACAGACGCCTTCTCGAACACACTATGAAAAGGGTGCCATGCGTAAAGATCGAAGCGTGCTGCATATGCGAGATCCTGCTAGTCAAAACGATTTGCACTCCATCTTCGACGCGCGGCCTATGCGTCTATCACAGTACTTCAGATGGCGCCATCGATGGATGAATGTCGCAAAGGTGAGATCGTCCAATTAAGCTTACTTTTTGGGTAGGACTATCAGTACATATGCGAGGATATGGCGTGGGGTATCACAGCATAATATCAGAGATAAGAACTGATCTCGATGTTACGCCGTTATCAGTATACTGCAAGCCTCTAATTTCTCTCGGTAGGGTATTTTGTATGTCTATTGTTCTGGGAGTAGAGCCAAAAAGCTCTGACAAGAGATATAAAGTTCCAGCGTCAATAAGAAGTTACTTCACGATATCGATAGTCTCATGCAGCTTGTCCACTTTACCAAAACAAGTCCGAGGATGATTGAAGGCTCCTTGATGGATGCCTGACAGTCCAACACCATTCCAACGTCCAAAAAGCGAAGAGAAGCCTTTCCGTGCTGCAAATCATACGTGCATTGGGAGGCAGCCCGTCTCCAGTCTCTACGCCCTTGGTATATGTATACACGACACCAACTTACGTAGCTGTTACCCTATAGATGAGGCACAGATCCGGAGAGTCTGACGCGGTCCACTTAGATCTTGCAGATATGAGTGGCGTGCATGTTATTGAAGTTAATGGGGAAATGGACTTTTGCCGCATTCTAGACTACTCAAGAAGATGAGAGATAGAATTAATAGGACGGATATCGATAGAAATCAATTCTGGACAAGGATCAAAGCTTGAGGCGAAACAAGTTGATAGATATTGGTGGCCTTCAAGATGTCTGTAGGATCGCGGCCGCTGGAGACCAACCTATTTGCTTTGGGCATAAGCAAGAGACGTTGGGCTTGAGGGAAGCCGCCTCGACCCAGGTTGATGAATAAGAGTTTGATACAATTTCAGAAACCGGTCTGGGAATAGCTAGCGGAAGGGGATGTCGGTAGAAAAGCCAGTCACGAAGTCAAGGCTACATTGGGTACTTGGAGATGCTCTCAGACAGCCTCAGTCACGAGTTCAGACAATGTTCACCGAACAAATAATACAGAGGCCAACTCAAAGCAGCCGAACATAGGAAAATGATATCCCGTAGAAGGGTTCGCACCCAAATTTGCCAAGGAGCGACTTTTGTTGAAGTTGGGTCAAGTCCCGTCAGCAAGCGGAGAAACCACAAGCGAAGCCATCTCCGTCCGCAGACCTCCATAATGACCAGTTCAACGGCAGTTACCTTGCCCTAAACTCTCAACAATTAAACTCTAGGACTATGATCACCAGACATCCTAGAAAGTGAACTGTTACCCAAGACAAAGGTTAAAATCCTCTCCATACGGCAATTACCTCCTCGATTTGGCCTCGTATTCCCAGCCGCTGACCCGGTACCTGGGACGACTGGAATGCGGGAGCCGTTGAAAGTCAGTAAAGCCCAACGCCATTGATGAGAGACAGTGAGAACGTGGCTAAAGGGTTTGGCGCCGTCCTCTGAGGCGCAGGCACGCTAGTCAAGAAATCAGGAACGCGCTTCTACTGGAATGCGCATCAGTGGGTAAAGCGACGACGTCTTGATTGAGTTACAAAATGGACTTTTGAGGAGCAGCTTGGGATGAAGTACATTTATTGTTTACGACTGGTGAGGGACTGAATTGGTGGTGGACTTTTGGGCGTGTTGCAACCAGCATGCAAGGCACGAATTTCAATTAATCGTCCACGTTTTTCACCGTAGAAAAATGGTACAGACGAAGATGACATTGTGCCATCTGCCGTGTCAGTTAGGTGTAACCTGGGCGTCATGATCACGAAGATTATGCGAGAGGCAACTTGGCAAAGAGTTATCGTTCAAGGAAAATCCCATTAAACGCAACACGTAGGGGAAACTCCGAGCCTCGTATCGCCAGACTCCAAGCCGCAAGGCCCTCAAGCAAGCCTGCCAGACAAAATCTCGGGGCATCGCTCAATACCCTAAATCGCCAGCCTCAAGTCAACGACACTTGAGGCCCGACAGGATAGAGTATTGGAGGCTTGCTTACCCGATGTGACACAAAACTCTTCTCCCATCCCATCCGGTGAATCCGCACTTCTGGTGGCTTCTTTTCCCTCTCAGCTACCCAATGTTGTAAGACTTGGGTCAGCATGCAGGAGGACGGTGAAAAATACATCTACTAAGGGTATGCTGTGCTGTAATGCATCGGATGTCGGTGGGTATAATGACGGCATGGATATAATTCTGTTGGAGGAGTAGCTTGAATGGGCTTACGTTAGGGCAACGCAGTCATTGGACAATGCCATGAGATGCTTACTGCACGTGGGTCGTGTCGATTTCAGGCAATATGTTGAGAGAAGTCTGACTGCAGATCAGGCGTTTTCTGCGAGTATGGACTTTGTGTGTGATTACTCTGGTAGGTATCATGGATGACGGCGGGTAAACAGCACGTAGCTACATTCTACATGTTAATGACCTGATAGTGCCGTGATAAAAACAGAACTCCATGTGAAAAAAACAACGCTGAGCTGAAAAAGTCAATTGCCATTCCCGACAGTGATAAACATGACATTGCAGCAAACAAGGCTCGCTCGGACCAAGAGAAACATGCATCATCCTTTGAGCTCTACATGGATTAGACGTTCAGCCAGAAATCAGTCGTAAAAAAAACAACTCACAGTGGCCGTCATCAGCTGACCTGTATAGCCAAGGATTCTCCAGTTGTGGCAGAACAACTATTGTCTGCAGGCGTTAAATAAAGTTACCAAACATTAACAGAAGCTCGTTAACGCCAAAGAATTGCAGGGGAAAAGGGAGACAAGTAATCGGGGGGCCAGCCTCTCGTGTTCTGGGGGGACCAATTGAAAGTGATGGCGCCCTGGATCGTCACAACGGGCGGATAGTTTTTCCCAGGTTCGATCAGCCATTCCCCGTAAATAAGCGGCGGAAAACTCTATTCCTCGTGCCGTGATAAATTTCTTGATGGGCGTTTTTCTTCTCTCCTGATGCTAGACCTGCAGGTGAGATTTGGGCCAGCCAAGCTTAGCTGTAACGATTGAAAATGCAACACGAACCAGGATTTTGTTTCTTCCCCGCAGCTGGACCGACCTGAAACGTCACGATTATTCAATAGAAATCTGCTCATCCAACCTTGGCATATCTTATCATGAGTGTAATCGAGGGCAATCATCACCGTCATGGTTGTGAAAGAGAACACAGACTACGGAGTACCAAAGTTAAAAATACCCGAGAAAAAAACGATCTCAACGGTTCTAACCGGGAGAGTATTAGTCAAGGAGTCATGCACGCTGGCAGGAATAGAATCTCCCGTGTCTGCACAGGAGCAGCCAATGAGATACGCGACGGACGGTCTGGAAATCATGATCAACAGTGAGCTAAAATCAGGCCAAGACTGTCCCCGCGATCGAGCTTATGGCCCTAAGCTTTTGGGGAACAGGGGTCCCCTGTTTAGGACTTGAGCTGTAATTCGCGTGAGCTGGCGGGCCACGGCCACTATTGAAGCGACACGATGTTCTTGCATCGGATCCTCGGGCGGGGATTGATGAAGCGAGTGATCTGATCAAGGCCTGAGAAGGAGAACAAGAACAAGATCGACAGAGCATAGCAAACATCCCTTGCATATCGTTTTTTCCATCATCTTCTGATGATTCTTCTCCAAACAGCAAGGCCCCTCACCCTCCATCGGTTGTCGGAGACGGAACGGTCGGGCGATATTTCTTCCCCTCTTTAGGTGGACCACCAACACCCAATACCAAGAAAAATGTGGCTGCATGCTTTTCTCTGACTGGTGCCAACCCCTCGCAGCAATGACATGTTTCCTCTGTGGCTGCAGCTCTCGCTATATTTACCAACAGCTGCTATTCTGTTTCACCCTTGCGTGGCTGCTCTGTCTACCAATGAATGCACTCCTCGTATGTTGAATTGTCCCCCTTTTTCCCGGAGCCTCGTATTGAGCAAGAACCGGGACTTTCCACGCTTGGCGAGCTTGGCCCCAATTGATCTGAGATTTCGGATCTATGTACCTCCGCGCGCATACGCTGGGACTAGTTCAGCTCCGTTGGCAGGAGAAACACGGGAAGAAAATAAGTCCTAGATCGCGGCTCCGAGACCCTACAGGGATCCAATGCTTGTCTCACCCAACATCACCTCTTGATCGTGTTTATTTCCCCTTCCCCTGGTGAGTTGTCCGTGTGGTAAGACCTAATAATGTCCATCAACCTGCATTAGCCAGCCTTATGGTCAACCTCTTTTAGCCTTGATTGCTTTGAGCGGGGGAAATGGCCCCTGCTTGAGCCTCTCCTCCAACGAGATGTTGCAGCTTCAACACCATCTGCAACCTGCAAGACCTCGTATTACTGAATCGGTGTGTGATGCCTTCGACCTGCAACCAGCGCATCCGCCCCGGGCGTGGAAAGAAAGAAAAAACGCCTTGTGTGCGTCACAGCTGTCATTACTAAATCGTTACACTCACATGTATATGCTGTGCTACTATCTATGGGAACACCAGACCAGACCTTGGGTCCCATTCGGCTCGTCGCTCTCCGTTCTGTGATGGATTCAGCCGACCGTCGAATCACGGAGATTATCTAGCATGTCACTGGGGCCTGGTCTACCGTTCCAAGACACGCAGACGGGACAGAATTAGAAATCGCGGCACAAATCAATAAATCTGGATCAATCACGGCACGGAACACTAGCCTCGATTGAGCTATCGCTATCAAATCTTGCCCGGTTTAGAGCCGGTTCTGCCTTCACGTTGCAAAAAGTAAGCATAATGTTGGGCCTGCTCAATGTCCCGTGCTGTCATGGCTTGTCCCCAGCCCAACCTTCTCGTGCCCCTGTCCTGCTGTGTCTGCCTTCCCTGTTCCTCGGGCGTGGTATATGCAACCCCCCTGGACCCGACCGACAGCTGGCATCCACAGTTGAGGCTGGCTTCTGGGATGTATGTCACACTGCGAGAGGAGGATCACGGTCTAAGAGAGAATTTAGCTTTGGAACTATTGCCTTGGAGCATCATGCTTCCCAAAGTAGCATGAGCTGACTTCCTATCTGGATGCTGGGAACATCTAGACCAAAGGATGGGCACCTAAGCATCAACATCTCGTATTCACTCTGCAGTCAGAAATCTTCTACTTAAACCTCATGATATCCTCACCAAATTCCGTTTCTCTCTCTTCACTCTCAAGTCAGAAAGGCACCGGTCTCTCAACTCGACTGACCTCCTCCTTCACTCGCTCCCCTTCTTTCGTTTCTACCCCAATCACTTTCGTTGCTGAAAGGCCTGCAGTTGCCTATCATGCATATCAAGTACCTCCTCATCAATCTTTTCGCCCTGGCCGTCTCGGTCAAGGCTCTCCCTGATGCCGACAACGACTTCGGTCTTGAGGCTCGGGATGACTCTGACGCTCTCGTCCAGCGCTGGGACTGTGGCCATGACGCCAAGGAAGTCTACGGCAAGTGTGTCTGCAACGACAAGCAGCTCACCTGGGACGGCAAGAAGTGTGTCTGCCCCAAGGACACCACCTGGCAGTATGGCAAGTGTGTGCCTAACAAGCCCTCTTGCCCCAAGCCTCAGGTCTACAACCCTCACTCCAAGAAGTGTGAGTGTCCCTCTGGCACTGAGTGGAAGTACGGAAAGTGCATCCCCAAGTGCCCTTATGGTCAGTCCTATGACAAGGACCAAGACAAATGCGTCTGCCCTAAGGGCACTGAGTGGAAGTATGGCAAATGTATCCCCAAGTGTCCCGAGGGTCAGTCTTACGACAAGGACCAAGGCAAGTGTGTTTGCCCCAAGGGAACTGAGTGGAAGTATGGCAAGTGTATTCCCAAGTGCCCTGAGGGACAGTCCTACAACCAGCACTCCGGCAAATGCGAATGCCCTGCTGGCACATCTTGGAAGTACGGCAAATGTGTGAAGGACTGCCCCAAGGGACAATCCTACAACTGGAAGACCAAGCAGTGCGAGTGCCCCGAGGGAACATCCTGGAAGTACGGAAAGTGCATCAAGGACTGCCCCAAGGGACAGTACTACAACCAGCACAAGGACAAGTGCGAATGCAACAAGGGCACTGAGTGGAAGTATGGCCAGTGCGTGCCCGTCTGCCCCAAGGGACAGGAGTACAACAAGTGGTCTCACAAGTGCGAATGCCCCAAGGGAACCTCTTGGAAGTACGGAAAGTGTATCAAGGACTGCCCCAAGGGCCAGAGCTATAACCCCCACTCCAACCAGTGTGAGTGCCCCAAGGGAACTGAGTGGAAGTACGGCAAGTGTATTCCCAAGTGCTCCAACGGTCAGTACTTCGATAAGGACCAGTGGAAGTGTGTCTGCCCCAAGGGAAAGATCTTCGAGTACGGCAAGTGTGTCTGCCCCGAGAACCAGGTCGAGAAGTACGGCAAGTGTGTTTGCAAGGACGGCTTCAAATTTGAGTACGGAAAGTGTGTTCCCGAGTGTCCCAAGGGTCAGACCTACAACAAGCACACCAAGAAGTGCGAGTGTCCCTCCGGCAAGGTTCTGAAGTACGGAAAGTGTGTCTGCCCCGACAACCAGGTTGAGAAGTACGGCAAGTGTGTCTGCAAGGACGGCTTCAAGTTCGAGTACGGCAAGTGTATCCCCCAGTGCCCTCAGGGCCAGACATACGAGCACGGAAAGTGTGTCTGCCCCGCCGGCAAGGTCTACAACAAGTGGCACAAGAAGTGTGAGTGCCCCGAGGGCAAGGTCGAGGCCTACGGCAAGTGTGTCTGCCCCAAGGGACAGATCGAGCAGTACGGCAAGTGCTCGTGCCCCAAGGGCCAGTACTACGACCGCTGGAGCAAGTCTTGCAAGTGCCCCAAGGACCTGAGCTGGGACGGACACAAGTGCGCCTACGACTGCGGCAAGGACGCCGAGTACAAGTACGGCGGCTGCGTCTGCAAGAAGCACGACCAGGTCTTTGACAAGAAGTCCAAGACTTGCAGCTGCAAGAAGGGCTGGTACTGGGACCAGCATAAGGGCGCCTGCAAGAAGGGCGGCTACTAAAAGGTGTTGAACCCGGGGAGAGATTGAGGGGGGTTGTTGCTTGGAGGAGAGCCTGGAAGAGGCTCTGATGATCTTATGAGATTGGCTTTGGCTTTGGCTTGGACATAGCACGTTTACTTCGCTGGACATCTTCTTTACACTCCTTATATACTTTACTTCATAGTGGATAATACTTAAATCAAGGACATTACGGATCACATCTTTTGCCTTTGCTTCAGTGACTTTACTCTTTCTATCATGGCCGACTTGAAGCTTGATCACTCAGCCAATGAGATTCCTGCTCAGCTTACACCACACGCAATTTGGGTTTAGCCTTGAAGAAGCTGAATCATGTTTATCAACCCATCGCGTGAGACAAGCAATCGTGTCTGTATAGCATCAATTCGTCTGTTGCTCTTCTGTTGCTGTTGGAATCCCTAGGGATTAGACGCAGGAACAGCCGAAAGAAAGGCGGTGTAACTTGGCGCTGTTGGTTCTGCCTCGCCACGCAATCATGCATGAAATCACAAAGGCTGAGTGTGTGTCAAAGTGAATGGTTGGTTAAGAAGAAATGAACTCATGCGGTTGCCTCGTTCTGCCTCACGGCTGAATTTCACAAGCACCGGAAGTGGGATTAGCTTCTTGTTCCTTTCTCAATCTCACATCTATACACGCAGACCAAATCTTTCGACCAGAAACACTTCTTTTGCCTCTTTGCTACTTAGTATCAATTGTGCTCATCGCAGAATTTTTCTGCGCACGTTAACCTTGCGACATGTCCGATCCGCTATCCGTCGCGGGGAGCGCGGTCGGCATCATTTCGCTGGGCATACAGGTCTGCCAAGGCCTGATTTCTTACCTTCAATCTTTCAAGAGTCAAGATCAAGACATACAGGACAGTCTGAACGACATTCAAACCGTCACGTCAATTCTATACTCCCTAAAGGGCGTCTTACCAAAGGTCGATAAAAGCGCTTCTGAAATACCAGCTATTCGACGATGCTTGGCCGAGAGTGAAGAAAAGCTCCGTGAATTCCAGCAATTTTCATTGAAGCTACGTGCTAATGAAAGCCTAAATCACGATGTGGTGGGAAGGATGGATCATGCCAGACGCGCGCTATTATATCCGTTTCGCGAAGGGAAACTGAAGTCACTTTGCCAGTCACTGAATGGATTGCTCCAAAATCTGAGTCTCTGTTTGGATATAACCTCGCTGTATGTACCCAAATCTTCTCCTACTTAAGTATCATGCTAAACAAACTCTTAGGGACATTGTAGTCGGAATCCACGCTAATGTTGATGGCCTTGGGAACGCTTTCAAAGACCAAGGCGCAAACGTGGCCAAGCTCTCTGACCAACTTCAACGCCTAGACAACAGCATGTTAGCTTACCACCAGAATTTGAAGAGTGAGATATCTCAGGCTCAGCTATTTGCGCAAGACTTCCGACAAGAGATCGGCGGAGAGCTAAGGCTGATCAGCACTGATATTGGTTTTCTTATGTCAAACCATCGACGCCACCAAGAAGATATAAACCAATGTCTTCTGAAAGCTTTCGATGAGCTGAAAGAGCAGAATGACTTTCAGAATGAATTGATACGAACAACACTGGTCAGCCATATCACAGATCCCTGATATGAAGACGCTAACAGAATCCCATTAAAGGGTGTGGATAACATGCCTATTCAAAACGTCGGGTCGCGACGAGCTATCGCTCTTGTAAGAACAAGGGATTCAAAACAGTTTGCAGGTAACCCCCCTGGCTGTACCTGCGAGCGACAGCATAAAGACTCAGTGCTATCCTATCGATTCTGGCATGCTACCTTCGAGTATAAACAGCATAGCCCTGGTCAACATGCACGTAGCTGCAGATATTTCGGGATCGACCAGCCGACGAAAAGAATCGCCAAGGCACAGCTTCCATTAAAGCTCTTGTGCCTATCTTCAAGACTCTTTCTCACATGTATCGAATATTCCCTTGGTACAGCAACTCCCGGGGTATCTATTCGATATAAAAGCACTGTTCCAAGATCTCGCAGTCCAGTCTATGATGTGATGGAGGAGCTCTTCGAACAGATAGTAGGACCATCGAAAGGGGTCACAGCAAACGAGATCTCATTGAGATTTACAGAAGCTGAGCGTACGATTCTCTCTCTCTATAGAGACAGGCAGTCCTCTCCATACGATCAAGATGAAGATGGGAGGACTCACGCTCTGGTCAGTCGTATGGAAGATTCCTAATCAGCCGCCTAGTCTGACCCATTCACAGCTAGTATATGAGAAAACACTTACCGTACTTAACAGATTTTTACGCAAAAATCTCTCTCAATTTACTGCTGAATCACTCATTTTATTGGCAAAGAGACTGATAGAAACACTTGCTAGTATTGCTGGCGATGAAAATGGAACAACGTAAGCGAAGAGTGCTCAGGCTTGTGAATAAACAAAAAGCTAATTTCTTTATCATACGATAGAAGATATGAGGCTGTCCCAGTATTTCAAGTAAATTATTTCAGATATCTGGTTCGGTTTTCTCTAACGATAGATTTAACGATCATTCTGTTTTTCATGTGCCTCAGCGGGTATCCATCTAGAAACCTTGAGCTTGTACTGAATGGAAGCGAGTATGGTAAGTCCTATTCAAAGAACTTGGGTCCCTTCTCCATGTCAATAATTATATTATAGCTTCCGAAGTTCCCCCTGTTTTCCAGGCAATATTTCAAGAATCTACTACTATGCTTGAAGTAGCCGTTTCTAAGTCTCCTGAGGCGGTAACAGAAAGTTTATACGGAGTTACGACTGTTCGACTCTGTTTGTGTTGGCCCGAGGGCCTAAACAGGCTTCTGCAAACCAAGGCCGTTGACGTTGTGGATGAATACGATCTTCAAGCAGCTGTCGATGCGGATTGCATAGAATCTGTGGATCTGCTATTGAAAGCTGGATGCCCCGTGAACTACGAATTGACAACAGAACTCATCTTCCGCGACGCTTCTGAACGATGTATGGATGTCATTGCTTCGAACCTGGCTAGAAGAAGATCAGATTTGCTTTCTCTGGCGCAACAACAGCAGGTTGTTGGCCAAGATCTGGTACTTGCCTCTGATATCCCAGACGACCAAGCAAGCTACCTTTGTTCATGCCTTGATAATTCTGGCATCATCATTCCGACCGCACTCAGAGTTCCATCTTCTTATTCAACAATCTATCACTTCTGCGGTACTACAATTTATCACTATCCTATTCTTTTCAACAATGGGTTTACGAATTTGTCAACACACAATAAATTTGGACTCTTACCGACTATGACACAGTATTGTTCTGATGAGCCTACTTGGCTTAGAGACAAATATAGGAAGTGCATAGAGGGTATTGACTGGCAAGAAAGCCAAAGAATAATGGATCAGACACCAACAGACCCCTTGAATCTTGGGCTTAATATCCAGGCTACTAGTTGGCATTATCAGTCGAGATATTGCCTCGACATCCTCTTTCATGAACCCTTTTTGTGGGCCAGGCGCAGCACACCTCTCGAAGTGAGAGATTTTTATCCTAAAAGAACAAACGTTGTCCATGGGGTTCCGGTCATTGACGACTGCCGATGCTGGTGTGTCCCCTTTGACAGGGGATGCGCGCCACTGACGACAGCTTTGAAGTCATACGCCGAGGAATGCTATAAGTTTCGGCCAACTGGCTTATGCAGCTTTCTTCACACAGCCCTTCGAGATGCCACATCAAGTGGCTATCGCATAACAGTCTGGTGTATCGAAGTTGTTCGATTTTTGACTTTCGAAGCTCTAGAAATGACGCATACTTGTTGTGACGTAAGTGTAACAGCGCAATGAGTGGCAATGATGCTATTAGCTAACCTCATGTATAGTTCACAACTCTCTATAGGCCAGATATATCCTCAGAGAGTTTTGATGTGCTCATGAATTGCGAGCCAGAAAGATGGCAGAAGATCAGAAGTGATAAGCGAGAACAGGAGAACGCTGCCCTGTTAGAAAGCTTGATGGAAGAATTCATAGCACACATGACCCACATGGAATCATCCCCCAGGTCTCTCGAGATTTTTATCAACGGCTATTGGCGGAGGCGCATGTCGGAGATATATGCTGTTGACTTCAATGAGATCGAAAACATTAAGAATTGCTTGGTCGGCACCAAGACCCGTGAGTGCAGCTAATCCGGAATTCCTGTTCCAATATCAATAGTTGCTAACCTCCCAGAAAGACGTACTGCCGACAAGAGCTAGAGTTTTGCTTGGATGGGACTTTCAGCTCATCAAACTGGAAAACCTGAAGTCAGAGCCGACGCCAGTTGGCGAAACATCTCACGATGAGAGGGTAGAGTTAGGCGATGAGTCTTTCGAAATGCCTCCTTGCGATGGTGTCGTTGGATCAGGAAATGAGATTGATTAAAAAACATTGATTTAGGAGACGCATTCTATTTGTATATTCTTTTCTCTAGCAAAGGATCAAGAGACTATGTTCTTAAACTTTGGCAACTCGGAATATCTCACTACTTACTATGATCGTAACCAGTAAACTATTCCTTCTTATAAAAGAGGTATAATGTAAATAGTTTGAACAACAGGCGATCCTCTTTTTATGACAAAAGTAAACATCAACTAAAGTCCACAAGTGGTAGAAAGGCTACGAGACAACTTGAGGGGTAGGAAATCCTAAGAAAAACGAATGCCATTTCAGTGGGAATCGATAGGAAAGATCAAGACCTGCTGTTTCCAATGAGGCAAAATAGAAACGATACACTTCAGGTCAACTCGCGGAAGCGATCGTGTATTGTCCTAATTATCATTATTTCTTGTTGCCTGTTGGGCCGTCTATGTGAAAGTCATTCTAATCTACCAGTAACTGCTTGCACCTAAATGCATTGAATATTCCAAATCCAGCGGTAGATATCATTTGCCAGATACCACGAGTAGAAAAGCTCTGTTATCCATAGAGGCCTGTCGACTAGTTGAGGTCTCAACTGAATCGACAATCAACAGAAAAGGGTTTTGAGAATCGAAAACCAGTTCAAACTCTTCTAAGAGCAGTGGACGACACCATCACTGTGAGTGTGGCACTCCTTAGGAGCCTCCTTGGTAGCACTAGGCTTAGCAGACTCAGCCTTGGTAGGAGTCTCCTTCTCCTCAGCCTCACCAGTGCATCCCTCACCAGGCGCAGCAATGTCGTAGGCGTAAACGTCAATGGCGAAGTACTGAAGAGCATCACTGTCGATGACGCTCTTGGAGGGGTCAGTCTTGGCGAGTTCGAGGGCTTCAGCGTAGTTCTCGGCGAAGTGGTCGACGATGCCCTCGCTGATGGTGGGGACGTGGAGGACGCGGTGGAGGAGATCAGTGGCCCAGAAGGTGTTGAGCTTGGATTGGGCGACGGTGTAGCCGAGACCGCAGACGGAGTCGAGGCTTCGGCGGATCTCGAAGGAGAGAGGGCAGATGACGGTCTCGGTGGTAGCGTTGCTACCTCGCCAGTGGCCAGCCCATTCTGCAATTGTTAGTCACATACTCATGTTTCGATATTAGCTTTTAACTTACTGTCCTGGGTAGCGCAATTCTTGTCGGGGTCATCGCAACGGAACAGCATACCCGCCTTGTTGGCGTTGATGATACGATCATACCAACCAATAGGCGTAGCAGTAGATCCATTACCAAAGTACTTCTGCTTAAACTCAGACTCATTTCCCCATCGGAGGAGATGATCCTTTGCGTGCTGAGCTAGCTGAACAGTCTCATCCAGAGCATTGACCAGCTGGCGACGGAGTGTCGCGTTGCAGGACTGGTGGATGGGGTAGTCCTTGGTCCAGCCCTCAGACCAGTCGTACACGCTGTTGGTAGCGGTGGTCTGAGCAGCAGACTTTGTGGTGCTGGTCTCTGCGCGGCCGAAGATGGGAGTGGCGGTGGCGGCTCCGAGGAGGAGGGCTACGGCGGTGGTCTTGAACATCATCTTGACGGTTGATTGGGGATGGAGAGAAGTAGCTGGGATTGGCGGATGAGATGAGGCTGAGAGGCTGAGGAGACAAGTGTTATGCAGGAGGTATTGGATGGTATTTATACAGCTCTTTTGCGGTCCATCGTAGCATCCAGGTTCCCAGACTCTGGGTTGAACCAGCCACTAACTGCTGAAAATCTTTCAGATCCTTGTCTCGGTGTCTATCGTGGGGCCTCATACAAGGTTTGACGGTTGAACCGGTCGATGCATTAGCAGACAGAGCCCGTCGAGAGATTTTGCAGTGGCGTCATATGCAAACAACCAGCAAATCAGAATCTACTAGATTTGCTGCTAGTCTCGGTGTTTTCTGTCTTGACATGTCTATCAGGGTTCTTGTTCCCACTGCGCAGTAGCTATCAAGGTATCTTGGCACTAAGAGTCTGTGGACCGGGACCCAACGCTTATTCTCAATTAAGGTAAATAATATGCTTAACCCGCTGCTGCAACCTTGTTGGTCAGCTGTGTTAAAATCTCTGCGCTCTTGTCCCCCACGGAATATTCGATACCTGACCTAATGGCGCGTCATCGGTGAGATCGTTTGCATGCATGCTGAGGCATTTTACTGAGGTCCGGCTCGCGTTCCCCGACGAGTCCCTGCATCACTGGATGTTATTTGTGATTCTATACGCTGTTGCCAGTCTATTGACAGCGTTGCACCAGCTGGTTGCCTAGGATCATCGGCGTCGTGGTTGGGGATCCACTATGGCTAAACCTTGAGGCTTCGAGACCTCCAAAAATGTCCTCATCAAGGCTAGGTTCTGAGTTGAGAGTTGAGACGAAAGACTAGATGAAATATTGGACGGTTTGGGATAAGCCTGATTTAGGGTAAAGATTGCATCTCCGAGTGAATGAAAGATACTTGGCCGACAATGTTAGGGTTGTAAGTCTTGGTAACCGCATGACAGTTTGTAGTCAAGTAAACATGCAATGATTCTTGTACGAAGATTTCAGCCAATATTTTAGCTCTCTATTGCTTACATCGGATTCGTTCGATTGAGAAACCGTGCACGGCTCGGCCTTGCGCAAAGAGGCAGCTGGCTGTCTCGTTGCTCGAAGTCAATCGAGCCATCGGCCAGACACAATTGTCACAAAGTTGAGCTCCTACACATATTTCACGATAGCCTCTTAGAAGTCCTGAAATTATCCTCTTTCTCTGTTTAAAGCTGACTGATTGAAACTGCATGCCGTCCTGACTTCACATCGCGCTACGCCTTCTCCAGATCACTAGGCCTCGCCCATAACCCCTCCGGCTCAGCACCCTTCGCAACCCTCAACAACTTCCTCTTTTCCCTCTGCTCATTATAAGTATCCAACCACTCCTTCGAATGCCCAACCAACGGTTCAATCTCATCACTAACAAGACTAGAATTCGCCCAGTCCAGTAAATCCCTCACATACTCAATCTCCTCGCCATCTCCCGCCAAACTATGAAACTTCCTCCCACATCCCTTGCTAGCAACGCGCTGGTCATATTCCTGTCGCAGAGACTGAATATCAGGTAGAGATGTTTTCCCAGTGAGTACACGAGCGAGAACCTGTGCTTGGAAGTCGAACAGAGAGAAAGTTGCGGTGTAGTATGGCACGCCGATGAACGAGAGTGTTGGATCTTCGGTGTAGAATATGTCTCTGTGGAGGTTGCGAACCATGTTTCCCTCTGAGCTAATGAGAATATCTCGTGTTGCGTTGTCAGCGGATACATCATCGTGATGATATTGTGCCAGGAAGGGATATGATGTTAGATAGCCGGTTGCCAAAACAACAGCATCAACACCATCGAGAACATTTCCATCACTCAAGACAACGCGACTCTTCACTCCTCCAGCTTCATCCTTCTCCAAAACAAACTTCTCAATCTCCCCAATGTGCTCAACGCTCCCAGGAAACATCGAAGGCGGTAGATCAAAGTCTCCACCTCTAGTACTCTGAATAACCCTCTTGGCGGTCTCACTAGTCTCACGGCAAACATCATACGCCGAGGCACCTCCGCCAATAACTAAAACGGTCTTTCCTTCAAACTGCTCAGGACGACGATACTGCTTCGTGTGGATAACATCATCGCTAAAGTAAGCTTTCCATCCAGCAAGACCAGGGGTATCCGGAATGCGAGGCAGGTTATAATGACCCGTTGCTACCACGACAGCATCGAATTTCCAATTGCGTTCGATGATTCTAGGCTCGCCATTTGCTTTGAGGAGGGTTATCGTTCGGATATCCCAGTGGGCTTCATCATCGTTCTTTTTGACGTCTTCAACACGCGTATGAAAGATAGTTGCATCGTCGACGCCGAATTCCTTGCTAAGGCCCTGGAGATAACTCTGGATATTTTCGTGACCAGTGATATCTTCAGTTCCCTTTGGCCACGGACCAAGATTGCTGTAGAGCAAACTTGTAGGTACATTATTCCTCAGGCCGAAATAAGCGGGGCCCGGAGGGGAGAATGCAATGTCAAGATCGTCTCTGTCTTTAGTCTCGAGGGGATGCTCAGTTCTTCCGTCTTTACTTGGGCTTGATGAAAATTGCCCTGGGAGTGAAGTCACATAATCTCCGGCAGAAGGTTTCTCGCTGGGGTAGTCCGTGGTGGTCGCTGCTCTGGGATTGTAGTGCCATACTCCGGATGTGACGCCTGATCGCTCGAATACAGTGACGTTGGCGCCTTCTTTGAGGAGATATGCTGCTGCGCAGATTCCGCTGACTCCGGCGCCGACCACAGCGACTTTGATGTCGGGGCCGAATTTGGTGGATTCTTCGGGAGAAGGTGACCGGTCACCGTGGAGGAAAGGACTCATGGTTACAGTATCGCGGAGGCTAGCACGACAAAAACGCAGTTGTTCAATAATAGCAACTTAATTCTTGATAATTTGGAGCCGGTATGTCAGTCATTTTAGGGCTGAGCGCTGAATATAAATCCGCTCAACACCACTTCATCAACACGGTTTGATCCGGAACATCCAGCAAGTGTTACGACTATCGCAACATCCTGTCCAGTTTTGACTCCCTTATCTCCGTTTCAACGGTAAACCTAATACTCCTGCTCTATTGTGTGCGTTTGCTGGCCGTTGACAGGTCGATAAGATCCCAGTATGGAACCGTTGAGCACGCCATATCGCGAATTATGTCACAAAGGGGACAGCCCAACACTGTAACGTTTGACGTCAATCTCGAAGCTCATTGTGCAATATTCTACTATCGATAGCTTAGTAATTTGAGATTGATTGATAAGACTTTGTATCCCTGTTGAGGCTCAAAGCTAGGAACTCAATATCTTTCAGCCTTTGTAAGGTTAGCAGAGCCCTTGCAACCAACAGTCAAGGCCTTCTCACATCTTATCACGAGAATCATTAGAGCACATTATGAATTGATTTTAATTACTTGTTCCTTTCTCTGCAACGTTACCCTCAAGGTCAATTACCAGGCTCCCGGGACGGAATCAGAAAACATAGATGATGTGAGTCCAAGATGCTCAAGGGTGCCGGCCTTAAGGATTAGTATACCGGTCATGTTCCAGGAAAAGATTTCTCTGCTTATGCTTTTGCTGTATTCACAACTTGTCATGTCTCCGAAGCACTAGTAACGGCATGATTCTAACTTCTACCAAAGCATCTTCAGGACAACTACGTTATTCAGCTTCGGACAATCTCCCAAATCCCAAAGGATGTCTATGGGCATCTGATAATTCTGGTTGACCCAATCAAATGTCCTAAGCCGCTATACTCAATGACTGCGCCGCAAAGGATTCGCGGAGCCGAGTTCTAGTCATCACAAGCGCACGTAATGACTGCAACTTCGGAATACCTTTTCCGCCTCATGTCCTCTCCAGAGTCCAGGCTATACACTCTCTTGCTATCATAGCCAATAATGGTTCAATATTTGTATCATCAGATCGCACATTATTACATCTATCCTTACCTAGCATTCGACGTTAGCTTACCTAAATTTTCAACTTCACCTATGAGACTCAATATCAGCTTATATGCATCGCTAACTCCAATCCTTCGTATATCGCATGCCCAATACCAATCATGATACTTTTACTCAACCTAAACGAGTCAAGTCTTGGTTTTCAGTTGACGATCTAACCTCCAATTCGGACCTCGGCAAAAAGTCTAGCTGCTTCCACGTCCCCCTCATTTATCATGAAGATCGCCCTGAAGAAACTAGGGAAGACCAATTCTTCTTCTGATCATCCAAAATGGCTTCCAAATCTTCTACAGTCGGTCCCAAGACCTTGGTCTTATCAGCTCTCACCATAGGTCTTGGTGTTTTTCTCGCACGCCCTGTTAATCGCGTCACAACCGTCCTCGGCTTCTTCCGCACTCCGTCGTCTACTATCGTCTCGGATACAGATTTTATTACCATTGAGGATACAATTGTCTGCGAGGACGTGCATCTTCACTCTGGGTTGCTGTACACAGCGTGTGAAGACTCGTACGCACCAAGGTTCTCGTGGTTTCCTGGTCTGGGCGTTCTGCACGATCCCCTCACGGCTAGCAAGTCGCGTGGGTCTATCCACGTCATAGACCCCAAGACGTTCAAGTCGAAGAGATTGGAGTTTGAGGGCTTTGAGGGACCGTTTATTACGCATGGTATTGATGTTATTGCTGATCCTGAGGATAAGGATAGTGCTTACATTTTTGCTGTTAATCATGTTCCGAATCCTGAGTACCTTCAGCATGTTGTCGATGGGAACAAGGATGCATTTGGCGGAAACAAAGCTGCTTCTCAGGTTGAGATATTCCATCATCGTATTGGATCTTCAACGGTCAAGTATGTTCGGTCGATCAGCCATGCTTTGATCCAGACTCCCAACGACATTGTTGCTATGTCCCCGACAAGCTTTTATGTCACCAACGATCATCATTATCGTGAAGGCCTCATGCGACAGGTTGAGGATTTGTACTATGGCGCGAAATGGTCCAACACAATCTATGTTGAAATCACCGATACCGACTCCAAGGACTCAACAACCGGATTCAGTGCTTCAGTCGCTCTGACAGGCCTTCATAACAACAACGGTCTCAGCCACGGAAGAACTCCCAACGAAATCGCCATCGGCAGTGCAGCCAGCGGAGACATCCACATAACCACCGTCAAACCCGACCATACCATCCAAGTCCTCGAAACAATCCCATTCGACACGGCCGTCGACAACCCCTTCTACTACAGCGATCCATTCGCGAGTGGAGACAACGACAGCAGCGGTTATGTATCTGCTGGTCTTTCAAAGGCCTGTGAGCTTGCAAACAACATTGGCATCGAGACTGCCACTGAACCAGTAATGGTATGGCTTGCTCAGCGAAAGAATGGAAAGTGGGAGAATAAGCTGCTGTTTGAAGATGATGGAAAGAGAGTGAGATCGGCGGCTACAGCTGTGTTGATTGGAATTGATCCAAAGCTAGAAGGGGGTAAGAAGAAAGGATGGTTGTTTGTCACTGGGTTTTATTCACAGCATATTGTTGCTGTCAAGGTCGATCTATGATGGTGTACATATTGTGGTGGCAGTGTAAGATGACAGAGTAAACGCTAGTGGGAGAGCTCTGATAAACCAAGCAATCTCCGAAATAGTTAGGTATTTGATTTGAAGACGGACATTCGTCACGGGATACGGAGACTTGTCAAAGGCCGGCATATATTCACAAGCGTCATGGCCAAAGGGCACATTACGTCATCCATAATCCAACAGAACATATATAGCCAAAAGGTCAAAGAATGGCCTTACCAGTTCCAATAACATAAATTATCATTCAATCTCCCATTTGAATTAATATGTCGATAGCTGAAATTATCTCCATCTCCACTGCCTTGATGGCGTCAGGTGGTATCGCAACCTTGACATTCTTCGACGTCCCAGAGCTTCAATCTCAACCAGCCTCTCGGTCTCTACCCTCTATCCGATGGCTGTTCAGCCGCGGGTCACACGTCTTCCCATCAGCTTCACTTCTCTCAACCATTGGCTTTATATACTCTGCATCTTCTCGCAATTCCCTAAGCACCGGTCCTCTCTACGCTCTCTCAACCAACACTATCAAAGCCAATACATTCTTGACGGCTGCAGCTCTAGCATTTAGCATCGCGCCATTTACTCAGCTCATGATTCCAACAAACTTTGCCCTTATTGAGGAGAATAATAAACTCGGTGGAGCTAGAAGTGAGAAAGCTGCTGAGCAAGACACGTCGCTGGATAGAAGTGCCTGGGAGTCTGTCAAGGGAACTGGTGAAGGTTTTGAGTTTACAGATCTCAGTGGTCCCCAGGAGCAGACTGAAAGGGAGTCCACGGCAGAGGAAGATGAGGAGGTTCGCAGTTTGTTGGAGAGGTTTCGATGGCTGAATCTCGTGAGGGCTATTTTTATTGGCGCTGGAGGAGTCGTTGGTCTCTATGCTGCTATCAGCTAACGACTAGAAAACCGAATTGTATGCTAGCTTTCTCATTGTGTCTTGGGTTCACATGTACACGTTTGAGGCTTTAAGAATTCATAAAATCAAGTTGAAGACTCTCGAACTACCAAGGCCTCGTTACCTGGCGTCATATTGAATGACAAAACCTAAAGTTACATCGCCAAAAATATGCTCAAAATTTGCACTCAACTATAAACTGAAACGCATCCGCCAGTGTTTTCATGCTACATAATCTCACTTCCTCCAGCCGAATCCCATCACTTAGGAAGGACAGCCTTTCCGGCAGCTCGAGCCGCCTCCAGGGCACCATGCAGACCATACTGAGAGTAAACACCGTTGATTCGCTGTGTTGAGTTGAGGTTCTTGACCACCACGATCTGGAAACAAGTTGCCGAGCCTTGACGGGATCCGATGGTGGAATAAGCTAGGAAAATCTCCCAGATCTGTTCAAGTCAGCTATTTCGTTATGAATTAGGTTGGATAGAGATACATACTCGGAACCATCGAACGCCATATTTGGCTTTGACCTTTTCGGCGTTTCCAAGCCAGTTCCTGTACCATCGCCAGAGAGTGCCGGAATAATGAACACCGACAGTATCAACACTGACCAAGTTAGTGAATACCTTGAATAGGGTCAAGTAACTTACCTCTTGACCTCGAATCCAGCGCTTTCAAGACATCCAACGTAAAAGGCCAAGGGCGTCGATGCATCAGCGCCAGGGAAGATATACTTATTCAGAAACAAGCCCCAGATGAAATCCTCATACTGCCACGCCTTTCGGAATCCCGACATCTGCACATACATCGCCCCATCATCCTCCAGCAATTCATAACACTGCCGAAAGAACCCCGTCAGCCGCCTCACGCCAACATGCTCCGCCATCTCAAGCTGCGTGATCTTGTCAAACTTTTGCTCCGGGATATCGCGATAATCGCAGCACAGCAGCCGACTCTGTTCCTCGCTGACACCTGCTTTTCTCAACCCGTCGTTTCCCCACTCAACCTGATTTCGTGCCAGAGTCACACCGGTGACGTGCGCGCCGTAGTTCAAGCTCGCGAATTTCGCTAGGGTGCCCCAGCCGCAGCCAATGTCGAGAACGCGGTCGCCGGGCTGGATGTTGATTTTCTGGCAGACGATGGCGAGTTTGTTGTCTTGCATTTCTTCAAGCGTTTCTTCGCGATCGGGGTCTGAGATGATACCGGTGGTGTAAATCATTCGTGGGCCGAGGAACCAAGCATAATGATCATTTCCGCTATCGTAATTAGTGCGAACTTGCTCTTCGTCCTGCGAACGCAAGTGAAGAATGACATCGGGGAAGAAAGTGAACAGAATGTAATTAAATGTCTCGCTGGTGAAATTGAACGTCGCCCAATCATGGCGATACTCCAATACTTCGAGGGCGTCGGCGTTGAGATCGACTTGGCCGGTGAAATAAAGTTCAAAGAATTTACTCATGGGGACTTTATGGCGGCCTGTATATCGCGCGCGAAGCTGGTCCGTTTTGAAGGTGAGGTAGAACTCGATCGGTCGGCCGGGAAGATGCACTTTATCGTTGATGCGTGGGCTCAGTTTGGACATGAACGTCCAAATGACGACTAGCACAGGGACCGTGGTGAAGATGGCGAGGAAAAGTGCAAGTTTGAGGCCGCCGCCGAGTTTCCATGATAGCCATTGGGGAACGCCGTAGAGAGCGACGCCGAGGAAGATGTTGGACCATTGTTCGTATCCGGGGCCGTCGGCGGGTAGCGGAGCGTTTTTGATAGCGGGAGACTATTCGCAGTGATTAGCAGATGTGACATGATACAAATGCGACGACTTGCATTGGTCAGAGGAACGCCCGGATTCTTGCCGGTAGAGAGTACGTCAGCGGGTGCTTTGGGAGTTGCGATAAAGTCAATGTCGCTGCTCAAATGAGCACCTCCATTGAGGCCATTCTGCTTCAGGGCCATGGTCAATGACTCTTATCCGCAGAAAGGCATGAAAAGAATCAGGTGTGAGAGTGAAGGGATAAACACGAGATTAAGCGGTCAAAGCAACCCTTTTAATCGCACGGCATGCTGAGCTGATACATCAAACCACCTCGAAAAATGATGTGAGGCCCCGCTGCATCCGGGCCTCACAGGACGTGCATTGCATTGCACTGCATCCCTGCCCAAAAGCGATAGGAGAAAACAGTGTAACCGAGATGAAGAGGTTTATCATGAAATTGGGACGCGTAATTGGATGCCTCTGCGGCATGCAGTGTATTCTGGTGCCTATCAGCGCTATTCTGCAGCCTAATTTATTGGCGTTTGGGCATGCCACGCTGAGGTGCGGCGCTGCAATTATCCCTGGTGTGACCTTGGCGGGCGGAGGACATTCCCGGGCCCAAGACCGTATTTTGGGGAGATGTGCACGTGTTAGGCTGTTGGTTTTGGTGAAATTCCACTTGAGGCTGTGCCACCTTGGCGAAGAGGGGGTTATTCAGTAGAGAAACGCGAACGTGCCAGAGGAATACTTGTTGGTGGCTGCCCAGTGTTACGCCTCTACGACCAGGCCCAGGAGAGAACGGTTTCAGGGAGAGATCCATATGGAGTCTGGCTGGCACGCGGGAGATCGGCGCCAGGCACCACGATTTTGACACGCTGCGCTAAACTCTAATTCGAAACTTTGGTATCGAGTCACTAGGCCTTTGACGGTAAAAGAAAGTGCATAGCATCACGAAATGACATTAAAGATACAAATGAAGTCATTTCAAAAACATTGGCTTATACGGACTGCATTTGTTACTTAGCGTCAAACAGGGCGATTTATCAGAACAGAAGCATACAAATGCTCTTGTTCTAGAATACCTACTCCGGCCAGACAATGGAATTTCATTGATGCCCCGAAAGGCAAAGGGTACTACTTTCGACAGCAGTATTCTTTTGCAGATGGTATCCAACATGAGCACTAATACACGTGTTATTCTCGACGTTGGCGCCCAAATAGTGGACCTTGCGAACCAGGAATTCGCTGAGCAATGGTTATACTGCTGTCGGGATCATGACTCCACCCAAGTCGTGGTTTTCTTCAACGACAACGACGAAATTGTTGTTATCGACCGCTCTGGCAAGATAGAAGACTTCCAGACATCCCCGTTCTCCCAGCAGCTGGATCTATGTCTTGTCTTCCTGGATGAGGCACATACCCGCGGAACGGATCTGAAGCCTCCCGCCAACTATCGTGCTGTGGTCACTCTTGGCGCTGGTCTGACGAAAGACAGGTTGGTTCAGGCTTGTATGCGGATGCGAAAGCTGGGTAAAGGACAGACAGTGGAGTTCTACATTCTTTGGGAGATTGAACACAGGATTGTTCAGCTCAAAGGTGAAGGTCCCTCTGGCAGGAAAAATATATCTGTCTCTGATGTACTTTGCTGGGCTATCACTGAGACATTTCTTGATCTGAAGAGGGCTATGCCGCTGTGGCTTACGCAGGGTGTCAGGTTCCCCAAGCAAGAAGCCATCTGGTCCCGCCTCTCTGATAATGACATCAAGCCAGATGAGTTTCTCGAAGAGGAAGGGCAAAGCTTGAGGGAGAGATATCTTCCCCAGAAAGGTCTGTTCGACCTTTCTTCACTCATAGAAGGGTTGAGCGACTCCGTCGCAAAGGTCTTCAAGTCCCGATGTGAAGACTTTGGATTGGAAAGACTACACACTTGCTCTCTACAGGAGGAGCAAGAACGAGAGCTGGCGCCAGAGACACAACAGGAGCGGCAAGTCGAGAAGCTCCCTGTCTTGAAGCCAGACACCCATAGTGTCAATAGGCTCCTACAGGAGTGGATTGTAGATGGCTCGTTCCCAGAGTTGTCCACCCCCTTCCGAACTGTCATGAAACCCGCGTTCCAAAGTCTGAGCAATACTTCAGCAGCTGTCCACTTCGACGGCAAGGAGTTCCCCGAGACAGTATGGGTGACCATGGACTTGAGGGTGATTTTGAGAACAGGCATGCTACTTAGTTTCTCTGTATGGTAGGTGGCTTATCTCATGTTTGATTCAAATGCGATATATAGACGAACCGAAAAGCAGTAAAAATAAAGATAGAATGTCAACCATATTTCAGAGCCGTGACAGGACACACAATGAGAAATGCAATTGTAAACGCAGAACCATGAACTTATTCCCGCTATGCCAGACGTAAGAACGTGACCTAAATAGGAAAACGACTGGGCTGAAATAAAGTTCTTTGTTGTTAAGGAAATATTGAAACTAAAAGGAAATTAATTGCCGAGCTGTTATTCCTTCAAGCGGAGGGTTGTTTCGGACTTTTCTTCGAGGGTTAGTTAATAGGGCTGCACTGAAGTGGCTGGTTGAAGCACCCCACTCTTGGGCTCTTCGCTTGCATTCTCAGGCTGAAATACAGGGCCTTGAGGAATGAGCTACTGATACCCGGCACAGATCGCCATCATCTACTTTGCTTCGTCGATGTAACTTGATGAGGATCTGAACTCCAAGTCCAACAACGGTTAGCGCGACTGGCGCCATCGCCGTTCCTCCTTATCTCCAGCGCGGGGAAAGCTTCGGCGGACTCGACTTTATTTATCATTGTCCCAAACATATTTTCTCATCATGATCTACCGCCAGAAATGGCCGACACTCCCTCAAGTCGTAAACGAAGCAGCGTCCGACGTACCAACGTGACGGCCTGCCAGCGATGCAAGTCCCGAAAACAGCGCTGTGACCAGAACATCCCAGCATGCTCGTCTTGTGCCCGTGCCGCAGTGCCGTGTGCAAGCGTTGATGTAGACGGACAGTCTGTGCCTCGAAGAAATCAGGCCCTGATTTGTTTTTCTCTCTCGATTGCGTGCTTACTTGAACGCCCTCAGTTACATCAAGAATCTCGAGGATCGGGTCGCTGAGCTTGAACTTGCTCTCCAAAATCAAGGGATAGAATCCGTAGTTAGCCGAGCTTCCCAGGATGCTCTTGAATCAACACCAGAGACGCACAGCTCTGATAATATGAATTTACTGCGCCTGCTAGTACCCAGGCCAAATGATGTAGAGCACCCCCAAGACTCAGCCTACCATACTCTCCTTGATACCATCGCTGTACCAGACGCCCTCAAGTTTCCTCCCAGGCCTACCATTATTCAACTCACCGCCACATACTTTGAACACTCTAATTTCTTCTCCCCTGTCTTAGACCAGAAATCATTTCACGATACCATTGCCCTCTTGTAACAAGACCAGACGTCTTCCGACCCGGGCATCTCAGTACAGAGATACTAGCTTTGTATGGTCCTAGCCATCGCCATCAGGCTTCTCAACAGGACAGATTCTTCCGTTTCCACGACTGCATCCGACTCGTTCTTCGCCTCGGCTATGGGAATGCTCACAGAACGGCCACAAGCTACTTGGAGTGGCGAGCTGGAGCATCTCCAGAACCTTCTCCTCAATGTACAATATACCATTTTTGCCTCGAATCTCTGTGCGGCCTGGCATTTCATTGGCCTAGCAACACGATTGGCTATTGATCTCGACCTTCTCAACGAAACTCGCCTGTCCGCGGTAGACGACGCGCGTTAGAATGAAGCAGAGGTAAACAAGAGACGCCGGGTTTTCTAGTCCACATACATTCTCGAAACAAACTTCTGTGTCATCCTCAATCGTCCACGATCAATACCCGACGAAGGTATCTTTACTCCCCTCCCATCCACAGGCGGGCCCGAGTCGTCAAGTCCACTGGCAAATCACTGCATTCTGTTCCGCCAACTCGAGTACGAAATCTTCCACACGCTCAACTACAAAACACCTGCGAACGGCAGCTTCTTCGACGGCGCTTTATACATGACTCTTGTCTCCCTGTTATCACCATCTCATCACTTTCCACACCTTTCGGAAGACGAGCTCAGAGATCTCGCGCAGTATGCTTCTACGAGCATCGAACTTTACAGAGAGGGTTTCAAAGAAGGAAAGTTGAGGTTCTACTGGCGAACGACGCCCAATCTGTTTCAATCTGTTGCAGCTTTAATCCACTGCATTCAGCGTCTCACGCTGCAAGGTGCAGCTTTTGATGTGAAAGCGTTGAAGAGTCGAGTATCTGTCTGTTCAACGGTCCTGTGGGGAATGGCGGAGCGGAATCCCCCTGGAGCTTCATACCGTGACCGCTTCGATGAGATGTTGGCTACTATTGACGAAATGGCCTCGGATCACCGATGGATATCTCAGTTGACTTCCTGTTTGGACATAACGTATTGTCTTCGTTGGATGTAACTCCAGCCGGGACTTTTCCAGGCCATCTGATGATGAATGGGACTCTCATGCTTCCCTCCATGGCGGTGTGATATGTCCCGGACCACGGACCGGCAGTGCCCCTGTATGGGGGTCTGAACTCTGGTCCATTGTCAGAGGCAAATATCGAGACTGTGTTGTCGCGAACTCCAAGGTCATCCAGATGGTCGATCAATTCGCCAACTCGGTAGTGCATCTCGGCCATAGAGTCAGCAAATTCTCCCTGTCCTGTCTTCCCCTCAAAGTCGCGATGCGGCAGAGTCGGGAAATGCAGATGGACGAGTGGATGATATAAGAAAAAGGGCTTCTCTGCCGCGACTTGACGTGACAGCCAATCTTTTGAATGGTCAACCAGCATTTCATCGATCAACCGTCTCTTTTCGAGATCATACACACAGACGTTCTCAGAGCCCTACCTAGCAACACCTTTCATGAGATACGGCGGCTCGGCAACTTCAGGTGTATATCCCAAAGCCGACGTAAACTGGCTCTCGTCAGTCGTCCTCGGAATCCCAAACCACTCGTCAAATCCTCTGTCAGAAGGGTACCGACCAGGAATATCACCGAGATGCCATTTCCCATGATGAGCCGTCGCGTAACCCTCTGGCTTGAGACATTCAGGCAGTGTACGTTCCCAGTTTGTAAGACCCTGGGGGAACCCAGCCGGGACACACTGTCGGCACCCGGTCCGGATGGGATGACGTCCTGTCATTAGGGCCGAACGCGTGGGAACACAGTCACTCTCCACGTTGAAGTTGTGAAGGAGAAGACCTTCACTGGCGAGCTTGTCGATGCGTGGTGTTGCAGCGCCACGCAGAATGCCTCCGCCATAGCAGCCGAGCTCACCCCATCCGAGATTATCAGCTAGGATGAGCACGATGTTTGGTTTTGATGGATGCTTGGACCTTTTCAAAATGTTTCAATTTGTCGACCCTGGCTCGCCATTGATTCAGCTTCATTTAAACTCCTACGTGAGCTCATTTTCCTCGTCAATCACGTATACTCGAGGGCTCAGCTTGAAACCATCGGCGACTCGTCCAAAACCCCACATTTTCGCTCATCGCCGACACTCACCTCCGATGACTAGATGATCCCCTCCGTAGATTATCTGGCAAACCTTCTCGACGGATAAAGATACGCGATCTCGACAATCAATGGCGTGCGTCCCAGATTGTCTTTGATACCTTATCATGTTTGCAAGCTATAACTCTCGGTATGGTGATGAAAGGGTATAAAGACGGATGATAGTCAACCACTGGACAATCAATTCGATACAGGGCTTGAGTTGTACACCACGTTGAACCTGGTATCACCATGGCTCTGGATCGCTCTCCCAAAATGGAATCTTTCAGGGGTGATAAAGAAAACTACGATATTGATGATGCGCCGCAGTCAATTATTGGGCAGCCTGTTTGGACAGGCGATGAAGAGAAGGCAGTCGTCAGAAAGTAGGTTGACAATCCTTTTTCCAACTGACATCCAAGCTCATGTACTAGACTCGACATGATCCTCATGCCTCTCCTCATCCTCGGCTTCTACGCCCGCCAGCTCGACCGCAGCAACATCAGCAACGCCCTAACCGACACGCTAACAACCGATCTAAGCATCACCAAAGACGACGTCAACCTCGGCGACCAGCTCATGATGGCCGGCATCATCATCGCCGAGATCCCCTCCAACATCGTTCTCCAGAAGCTCGGCGCACCAATCTGGCTCACAGGCCAGGTACTCGTATGGGGCACAATTGCCCTGACGCAAGCTTGGGTTACGAATGTGCACTCGTTCTTTGCGACGCGTTTTCTGCTGGGCTTCTGTGAGGCTGGGTTCATCCCGGGTGGGCAGTATATGCTTGCGCTGTTTTATCGCGAGAAGGAGTGGCGCTGAGGACGTCGATTTTCTATTTCGGCAACTATTTTGCTACTGCTACGGGGTCGTTGATCGCTGCGGGTGTTTTGCAGATGGGCGGCATAGCTGGTCTGGCTGGTTGGCAGTGGCTGTTTATCAGTTCGTTGCTATTGCATTGCCCCGTCATGGATATTGCTAACCTCAGGAAGTTGAGGGTATTTTTACCCTGTTAGTCTTCTTCGTCTTCATCCTTCTTCTCCCTCGATCTCCAATGCATACCAAACCCGTTCATGGCTTTTTCGACCTCTTCACCTCTCGTGAGCGCGAAATCATGCACGACAGGATCTCTTAAGAAGACATGTCCAGGACTGAAGCCCACGCAAGGATTACCATCCGAGGCGTCATCGCCGCCCTCGCCAATTGTCGTATCTGGATCCACACTATTCTAAACCTCGTATCGCTCGCTCCCAAGGGCGGTCTTCAACTCTACGGCCCAACCATCATTCGAAGCCTGGGTTTTAGCAAGATCAACTCCAACCTTTTAAAATCGGTCACCAGCTTCCTCGTCGTGTTCCTCAGCTTCGCCATCGCCTGGGCCTCCGACAAGACGAAGCAGCGAGGCCTGTGGTGCATGGCCGCGTTTTTCTGGAGCATTACATTCGGCAGTGCTTTGTTTGGATCAACTGATAAGGACAAGTGGACCAAATACGCACCCTTTACCCTCTTAAGTAGTGGCAATGCGCTGTCTCAGGGGCTGAATGATGCCTGGTTGAGTATCAATGCTCGATCTGCTGAGACGCGCAGTATTGGACTGGCTATGGTCGTTATTGGGAGCAATGCTGGTGGATTAGCTGGAAAGCAGCTGTTTCGCGAGAGCGATGCGCCAAAGTACACAAAGGGCTTTCTGGCTATTGTTTTATTGTATGCTGCTGCTTTGCCTATCACTGCTACTATCATGGGGGTTTATTGGAGGCAGAATAAGAAATTGGAGAGGGAAGCTGTTGAGGATGAGGGTGATGTTGATGAGAATACAGGAAGAAACCAGCGCTTTCAGCTGTAGATTGGAAATGAAATTGCAGTCGATCTTGAGTATACTTTATAGTTTTTCTGGCGTACATGGCCCGTTTATTACCTGGGTATAAGAGAATATCAGACTGTATATACACTTCACCTCTTGGGATTGAATCCTTGTGAAAATTTGCCTCGACTGGCAAGCAACATCATCATTATGGAATAACATCTCTACTTGGAATGCATAAGCTCTTTATTGTCTGGCAGCTGTTTGGCACTGCAAACCCATCACTGTGCTTCACTGTGATACCACGTGACGCAAACAACATCAAGTCACCAAGCCACCTCACAACAAACTGACGACGTCGCCGCTTTTCATTTCACTCTTTGCTCTCACCACAAAAGCCACATCGCCTGTTTCCTTCTTGATCGACCTTTCATCTTCATTTGGTGTTCGTCATGTATCGCATGTCGAAGCGCGAGGGTACAAGCAACAATCCGAGCCGTTCCTTGCGTGGCCTGCCTCCTCTCTCCATACCGAAGAAGCGCAAGCGGATAATGTCTGAGTAGGTCGCTTTTCATCGGTTAGCGTTGCTGATCTGACCTTGTCATAGAAAGCCCTCGCGACTACTCGCTTGCCCCCTCGAGATTCAGCTTCAGGTCTTGGAATCTGTCCCCAGGGACGGTCTGGCCGCCTTGTGCCTCGTCAACAAGCATCTCGCCCGTATCGCCCAGCCGGTTCTTCACAGGGAGCTCGATGTCAACTGTCCTCGCGTCAGCTTCAAATGGCACGCTGCCCCGCTCGTCCTTGTCTTGCGAACTCTCCTCTCACGACCTGACCTGGCTCAAGCTGTCCATCACCTGCGTTTCGATGGATACGACTTTGTCGAGAGACGCCTTAATGAGCTTCCGACCACGCCAATCTTCCACCTCACCGATGGAGACAAGCTGAAGGCAGTCGATTTCATCAAGGCTTTGGATCTCTACCAAGGGCTTGACTGGGCTAAAGGTTTCTTGATGGGCCGGGTTGACTGTCTTGTCAGTCTTCTGGTGGCTCTCACGCCAAAGGTCAGAAGCATCTATCTCGGCGAGTTCTTCTCTGTTGAGATCTGCTACCTCCGAATGCTGTTGAGTCCGGAGAGCTTCGGCAATCCAGGAGGCAGCAACGTACACAAGTTTGAGCATCTCCGCCGTGTGACCGTCGACAACCATTGCGCGCCGTACCACCACACCCGTTTCGATTTCAACAACGTCTACCAAGACTTTTTTCGTCTTCTTATGCTTGAGAGTCTGTCTATCTCGGGCAGCTTTCCCGAGGAATCGCAAACCTTCAACATCGTGACGAGGTTGGAACATCTCAAGCGCCTGGATCTAAAGCGAATTAGTGCAGAGGAGCTTGGGCGAATTCTTTCCATCGCACCCAATCTCAAAGAGCTAAAATATAACTACGCCTGGTATCCGCCGACAAATATGCGTTCGGCCCCCGACCAGACACTGGACTTGACCACGCTACGCGATTCTCTGGAAAGCCATCGATTGGAGCTCGAAAAGCTCGAACTCCTCCTCCTCGATGACGGCGACGTCTTGAACGAACTGCCAGTGGATATGGTCTACCCATTTCAACTTGGGGGCCCCTCTCTCAACCTGCACGACTTTTCGAATCTTCACACTCTTACTGCCCCATGGATCTTAATTGCTGGTCCGTCGGCGGAGGAGCACCCTCCACCACTGCGCCACCTCATCCCGAAGTCCGTGGCGCAGCTGGCCTTGACAGACGATCTGTTTCTACAGTTGTACTGGAAATGGGAGCCCGATGAGATTTGTGAGATGCTGATCGATTACTTTTACGACTTGGGGGATACAAAGACTGCCCTGACCGAGATGGTCCTTGTGGGACCGCTTATTTCGAAATTGGAGAATAAGGTCGAGTTCGATAATGCGAGTCGGCTTGCTTATTCTGTGGGTGTCGATCTTTGTGTAGATGATCTGAGCATCCATAAATGTGACGCATTGAATGAAGCGGATGAGCGTGCACGTCGCTATGGGCAGCCCCGAGAACCAGCACGACCGCAGGTGTTTGGTATGGCACACATGTTGTGATTGAGGCTGCCTAGGAATCCTAGGATGGAACCCAATCGGGAAAGATGATGCTCTGTTTTGTTTTGTATTTTGGCGTGACGGTCGATTTTCGGCGTTGAGAGGATTTTGTCGATTAGCTGATCGGAGGGTCAGGATGTAGTTGCTAAAGGGATTTGCTGTCGCGTAGGCGAAAAGAGATGATTTTGAAGCAAGCGAGGTTCGTTCAAGGCTGGCGGAGTACAAAACTAGACATACTGGTAATTGCGTTGTGGCAACAGGATCTTCACTCTCGTGGCCTGTTTTTCTGGTCAAAAAAAAAAAGGTATCATTAACATAAAGCTTCCAACCTGACATAGGACTTGAAATAGGTGCGGGCCATTCCCATCACATGTCTCAAACCTGCAGATGTCGTCGTCATTCATTCTTGCAGTCCTTTCACCAACCAGGTCGGCATCGTGCAAGCTGCAAAGATCTCGCCGGAATTTTATTGTCCTCAACTCTGCCTTCAATATATCCCTAACACTTATTTTAGGTGTCAAAAATGAATAAAAGCTCGTGGGAGACTCGAGCAGCAGCCAAGCGCGCCGCCACCCTAGACAAGATCCCTTCAGAATGGAGATTATCCTCAGAGGACCTCGAACGAGCTCAAAGCCAACGCGACATCACAGGGCCATTTATTGAGAAGTTCCTTGACGAAGAAACAGTTTCTATCACGGCTCTTAAGACTGTTGAGATTTTAAATGCCGTATCTGAACAAGAACTCACAGCCACCAACGTAGTGAGGGTATTTTGTCAACGAGCGGCAGTCGCTCATCAAATCGTGAGTGCTAGCGAGGCTCTCTACAAGATCCCGCAAGGCGGTGAAGTTGACATGATGCTCAGAATAATTGTCTTCACGAAATCTTCTTTGATCAAGCACTCGAACGCGCTCAGTTCCTGGACGATTACTTCACGGAGCATGGAAAGACGCTCGGACCACTACATGGTCTACCTATCAGTCTCAAAGATCAATTCCACGTGAAAGGTGTCGATACAACAATGGGCTACGTTGGTTGGATACAAGGCAATCTAGGTATCGATTCTGATAAGTCTCACACGGTAGAAAGCCAGATTGTCAGCGAGCTACTCTCCCTCGGAGCAGTGCTATACTGCAAGACAAGCCTACCCCAAACGCTGCTCTTCGGCGAAACAAAGAACAACATCATCGGCCAGACCCTAAACCCAATAAACCAGAACTTATCTTGCGGTGGCTCGTCAGGTGGTGAAACAGCGCTGATGGCATTGGGCGGAAGTTCAATTGGCGTAGGGACAGATATCGGTGGGTCGCTGCGAATACCAGCTGGTTTTTGCGGAATGTTTTCGATAAAGCCGACGTCAAATCGACTAAGCTATCGGGACGTTGCGAATACGAATCCCGGGCAGGATACATATCGGTCTACGATTGGATTTATGGGAACGTCGATTGATGCACTGGAGGTGGTGTTTAAGGCTGTTCTTATGACGGAACCTTGGATGAAAGACCCAGCTGTCATACCGATTCCGTTTCGAAAAGACGTCACCGAGTCGTATCGGAGACGAGCGGATGAGAAAGGAAATGCCAAGTTTGGGGAGAGGCCGCTGAAGATGGGCGTACTTTGGTGTGATGGGATGATGGGACTGCATCCGCCTGTTCTTCGTGGGCTGAAGGTAGTGGTTGAGGCGCTGAAGAAGGCTGGACACAAGGTAGGCGCCAACGAGTGAGTCAAGACTAGCAGCTGACGGATAGCAGGTTGTTGACTGGAAGCCACCGTCGCATGAAACGGCAACAAACATTCACGCAAGTGCCTCGTCCCTTGAACCTGCGAATACGCTGACAAGTTGCAACAGGGAGGGTTTCTCAGCGCAGACGGAGCGCACGACATCCACCAACACCTCAAACGATCCGGCGAACCTCTAATCCAAGACTTGCAAGACGGTCTCAGTCTGAAAACCCCAACAGAATTACTCAAGTATCAAGATCTTACCATCCAAGGTCTTGAGTACGAGCGGCAGTATTCCGATTACTGGAACTCCACCGCTGAATTAGATGGTATCTTATCAACACCCAAGTTTGACCGTCATACTAAAAGCTCATAGGCCAAACCGTAGACGCTGTTCTCATGCCTGTAGCGCCTCATGCAGCGGTGATACCTGGAAAGTTCTACCACGGAGGTTAGTAGTCTGAGGCGCTGTTTCATGTGTCGGTGCTAAGATGGTGCAGCGTATACTGATGCGATGAACTTGACCAATTACACGGCTGTCGTTATCCCCACAATCAGAGCGGATAAGAGAGTGGATGTTTTTGATGAGGAGTATGAACCACTGGGTGAGATGGATAGGAAGAATTGGCAAGCTTGTAAGTTGCACCTAAGAAATCGATTGCCCGAGGCTTCAGGCTTAGCTAACTCCTACAGACGACGCAGATTTGTATGATGGCGCCCCAGTAGGCGTCCAAATCGTAGGCCGAAAGTTCGAAGAGGAGAAATGCCTAGCGATAGCTCGAATAGTCCACGCCGTCGTTCAGAGCGCAGCCTAGTTAGCCTCTACCAAAAAGCGGAAATACACGATTACGGAAATAGAAAGCAAAGAACTGGTTTCATCTGCCGAGGGATACTCGAGCTGTATACCGTTTCTGTACAAGACTGCCAAGAAGCCAACCTCTTTTTGGGGATCACGTTCATGTTTCAAGGTTGTATTGCATGAACAGCTGGAAAGTGATAGCTTCTTGGCGGGTTTGACTCCGTTCTTTGACATTTGGATTCCGCGGCAGGGGGGCTTCTCAAACCACGTGGCTTGAGGGGCCGCGAACCGATGGAACGGTATGAATACGACCGTAGCTCTGGGGAAGAGGGGAATTGCCTGGTGATCAACTGATGGTCTAGGATTGGATCTGGATGATCGACTGCAGCATGTATCAATTGCATAAGTTCTATTGCGTAATTCTTTCTTTTAATTTGTTACTTTTAAGAAAAGAAGTCGACGCGTGGACACGATAGACGAGTGAAAACCATGATAGGTCCATCGATTCACCGCCCTGAACCATCAAACGCAATCGCAAGAGCTATCAGCCAATTTATGCAGCAGCACCATGCTGAATCACAACACAACCCCTTATCGCGGAAGCTTCATGCCGGTGGCGACGCAGCAACACCAAATCTGTTGCCGTCACCGATATCACTAGACCCCAAAAACCGCGGAATTAACAGACTAAACCGAGTAGTATTCTAGATGCGGATAGTCGAACTGACAGCTGAACCTTGATGAAGCCCAGCTGCCGATTTCTGTCTCACTAAGAAACGATAGCGTGCCACATACCGTCCGCTAGCTAGCTAGACTACCCGGAGGATCACCCCGTTCTGAGCGTTAGACCCGCCCTCTCTATTTGCGGGTAATGCCAAGCCGCCGGACCTGTCAAAGGCATTTCCTTTCCATGGAATTGGGATGGAGGGTTACAATTGTGACGATAGAAAGGGGATAGATATATCCGGATGAAGCGGATGCATAAATGTGGTGATAATGGGTCGGTTAAACAGTGAAATGTGAGTTGTTGATTCGTGGCTTGGGGCATATGACACCACTTGTTTCTAGCCCGACACTATCGAAGCACTTGGAAGCATCTAATGAAGAAAAAAGAATCAAGCTACGGTCTTCGAGAATGGAGCGGCTCGAATTAATAAAAAGATAGTTTCGGTGCAATTGTGGTACTAGGTAATTACCAGCGAAGTGCAGAACCGAATCACCCGAGATAAATGGCCGAGAAGGTTTTGAGGGGGGCATCCACAACGCAACTCCACCGTATCTCTTCTGCAGGGCCCAGGGGGACAGGCTAATTCTCTCTCCCAGCCCAAGGTTCAAACTGTTACGTCTCCTTTATGTAACGACAAGTCTTTTCTATGGCTGGCCCTATCAACACCACGTTTTCCCCAGACTTGGTTTGTGAGTACGTAAAAAGGTTGATTTCCCCAGATTCTTTAAACGTGCGAGATGGTGAGAGTGAACGTGGCTGAATTGATGCCGACGGGACTGGATCTTGAGCTTGTGATTAGGGTGCTTCAATTCCCACGTGTCAGCGCGATACTGTGAACCAACACTCCTGAATTATTGGCCCGGAGGAATTGGATCGTTATCAGGGGAAATTATAGCGCATGTTGGCTGACTCAGATCGAAGACGCAATCAGTTATTTGCAGCTTATCAGACCATTCCCTCTCTCCTTTGCTGGCTTCAGGTGTTTTTACCCCTGGCGCCACAATCTTTAGCAGTTTCTACAAGGGGAAAGTCGCCGTATGCCTGGTCCATAACGCCAAACCGAATTCCTTCATCGCTGCCGATTTCGCAATCGCCAAGAAGTGAATCAAAGCTGTGCGCTCGGGCATAATTGATGCTTGAAGCACCGGTGTCGCAAGACATGATACGATTGCATTTGTCCGCGCTATCGGTAACAGTTTCATATGTGATCCTTTTAGGAGATTCTATTGGCTCGAGATCGAGCCAATTGCGCTTCTGGTCAACGACTCACCTATGATGGAGGCTTTTAGTGGCTGCATGCCCCCTGGCGTCAAACTCCATTGACGTGCCTCAACCGCAGCCAAACCCCAACTGCGCCGCTTAGTCTGACCTCGAATTGTCTGGGCCCTTGATAAAGTTGACCGGGGGCCAGGCGATTCTTGCACCCCTTGCTGCAATGCTCAATCGATTCATTAATGTCCCGCATTCCCCTCGTTTTTGCTTTTGCTTTTACTGTTCAAGTGCTTTGTTCGTCAAACTTTGTTGTCTCTGGTCCCATTCTATTGTTGTAAAGAAGGCTCCAAGGGCCATAGCCCGCCGACATGCCGCTCTACTCGGATGCTCCCGATGCGCGTCAGTTCTACGAGGATAAGCCGACGCTGCTTGTATCATGGTGGATTACGGTCTTTTGCGTGGCGATCATCCTGACACGAATGTCGGGTCGATACGTACGAGTCGAGAAACTACTCAAGGAGGATAAGATCGCTGCCGGTGCGCTTATACCGTTGGTTTTGCGGGCTATTTGTGTTCACTTTGTGCTCAAGAATGGAACGAACAACGTCAACTTGGATGGGTTGAAGTTGAGTGATGGGGATATCGATAAGAGGATCGTGGGGAGTAAGATGGTCCTCGCCAGTAGAGTATTCTACGCTTCCATGTAAGTTCACATCACTGATTGACGATATGAAGCTAATCATGAGCAGTCTTTGGATTCTTAAACTTACGACGCTCGAGTTCTTTGAACGTCTTGCTGGCGCTACGAGACGAAGATCACATCGTATAATGATCCACGCCATGCGCGCAACCCTCGCAGCTACTTTCCTCGCCGTCGTTATAAGCGACCTCGCAGAATGTCAACCCTTCCCTCACTACTGGCAGGTCACTCCCGACTCAGGCCCTCAATGCCGACAAGGCTTCGTGCAGATGCTCACAATGGGAGCCTGCAACGCCTTCACCGACCTCGTCCTCATCGCCTTTCCCATCCCCATCATCCTCTCCACCCAGATCGCCACCAAGCGCAAGGTCCTCCTCATAATGCTCTTCAGCTTCGGCCTGCTCACCGTCGGTATAACACTCTACCGCATCCCCCGCATCATCGAAGCACACGGCTTGCAAGTCGTGCGCACGATGTGGGCATCGATTGAAATCCTCGCCGCCACGGCAGTGGGCAACATCGTCGCGCTAGGCTCATTCCTTCGTGACAGTGGTGTCAAGCGCAAGAAGTTCAAGGAGTCAAACAGCTACTCCGGATACTCCAACTCGCGCTCCCAATCACAGCCTACGAAACTCACCCGCACGGCGCATAGTCAGTGGGAGGATGAGGATCATGTTCGTACGACGGAAGGGATATGGGCAAAGTCGCATGACACAAGCGACTCCATCTCTAAAGATGAGGATTTGAGAAAGTCGGGTGAACGACCTGTTAGTCCGACGCAGAGCCACGATTCACTCATTACGCGGGATGAATTGACGGGCAAGATGGATCGTGATGATTTTGTGTATCGACAACCGCCGACGGCTGTTATTGCGGGGGGGTCTAGACAGGTCCAGCGCGCGCAGCCGACGAGGGATAATTGAATGCGATAATTATGTATATTAGGACATGACAATAATTACGATTTACTTTGTTGATACCCGTCGAAGGCTTACTTGATTGTCTCATGTAAGAAGCAGTTTATTGTACGTAATAGCCCACCACGATGGCTTCAGGGACCAGGACCATCCCCGGACCCAGTGTGGATATTCCCAGATTCTCTCTTCCCCATGGGCAGCCAGCACAGGGGACGACTTGACATGCCCATTGAATGACCTTCCAGGTACAGAATGGCATGAGAGTTACAGAGTGAGGCAATAACCTTGACCCAGTAACAGTGCACGAACCAAGTGGGAATCTCGCTGATCCCACTCAAGTGAAACGTTGCGCCGTCACCCCCTCCTCGATCATCTCTGCCTCAAATCATTCATCTTCTTTCACTCACTTTCTCACTGCGCCGCATTTAATTCTCCTGATCTTCACCAGCCAGACTGCATCTTTGGCGTCTCCGTTAGTCCTCTTTTGGCACACTCGCACCCCATCATTGGTTCAACGCTCCGACAATCTGCACCCGAAGTAAACCGCGCATATCCCAAAAGTCCTTCTAGAAACCTTCCAGAACGCGCCCTTCTGAAGACTTTTCTTCATGATCGGCATCCAACCCCCGTCGTAACGTCATCCCTCCCCAAAACTTGTCATCTTTTCATCACCCCCGCCAACGATGAAAGATCCTCGCGATGCGCAGACAATGCAATCGTTTAATGTAGAAATGGGCTCCTCGTGGAGTATACGAGCTCATAAACCACGGACTTCATGGCTTCATAGCTTCCGACGCGCAGATCCTCTTCCAGGCTATCATCCTACTGATGCACCAGAGCGATATTACGACTTACGCGCTGCGAATGCCAAAACAGCGAATACAGCACTTGCGCGAGAATTAAAAGGCCGTCATCTGCAAATGATTGCCTTTGGCGGTGCGATTGGTAAGCTTCACTTTTTCCAGTCTCGGCAAATCTCGGCTAATGTGGTGAAGGAACTGGATTGTTCGTCGCGTCAGGTGCGTCGCTTTATAGAGGCGGACCAGCAAGTTTGTTGATTTCGTATTTATTGCTCGGAGCGATGCAGTATTGCACGATGCAGTGTCTTGGGGAGTTGTGCGTCATGTTTCCCATCGCGGGCTCGTTTTCGGCGTTCTCGACGAGGTTCTTGGATCCGTCTTGGGGGTTTGCCATGGGTTGGAAGTAAGCTGACTGAAAATCTCTGACTTACCTTTACTGACTGTTGTAGTTACTGTTTACAGTGGTTGTTCATTTTACCGTTGGAAATCATCGCTGGGGCGTTTACGATAGGATACTGGAACCCGGATCTGACAAAGTCCATATTCGTGGCCATATTTCTCTCCGCTATTGTCATCATCAACCTCTTCGGCGTAAAGACCTATGGCGAAGCTGAATTTATCTTTTCCCTCATCAAGATCACCGCAATCGTCGGCTTCATGTACGTCAATGCCCCTCCCGCTCCTCCCGTTACTAACGGTCTAGATTACTCGCCATCGTCATAAATATCGGCGGGGAGCCCGAGAGCGGTTACATCGGCGGCATGTACTGGCGTAACCCAGGCCCCTTTAACAACGGCTTCAAGGGCTTCTGCAGCGTCCTCGTCACATCCGCATTCTCCTTCACAGGCACAGAGCTCATCGGTCTCGCCGCCGCCGAGACAGCTAACCCACGGAAATCATTACCGACGGCTATCAAGCAGGTTTTCTGGCGTATCACGATATTCTATATTGTTGCGTTAATGCTGGTTGGGTTGTTAGTATCTTCTGATGATAAACGACTTGTCGGCGGTGATAATGTCGCTGATGCAACGGCGAGTCCGTTCGTTATTGCGATTGAGAAGGCTGGGACTTCTTTACTCCCGAGTATAATGAATTCAATTATCTTGGTGGCGGTGATAAGTGTTGGCAATTCAGCGGTTTTTGGATCATCGAGAACATTGGCTGCTTTGGCGGAACAATCGCATGCGCCGCAGATCTTTGCCTACGTGGATCGACAAGGCCGTCCGCTTATGGCAATACTATTCGCATCATGCATCGGCCTCCTCGCCTTTCTCGCAGATGTCAGTTTCCACGACTCCATCTTTAACTGGCTTCTCTCCATCAGTGCGTTGAGCACTTTATTCACGTGGGGAAGTATCTGTTTATGTTATATCCGGTTTCGAAAAGCCTGGTATTACAACGCACATACGCTTGACCAATTACCGTTCAAGTCTCACGTCGGCGTCGCGGGAGCGTGGTTTGCTTTTGTTGGGTATATCCTCGTGTTGGCTTCTCAGATTTGGATCGCGGTCTCGCCCGTTAATGAGCCTGGTATTGACAGGAGCGCATCCGGCCTGGCGCAGAATTTCTTTTTAAAGGTTTTGGCGATACCCATTATCTTGTTGTTCTATCTATCTCACAAGGTTTGGTATCGTACGCAGATTGTACGTCTGCCTGATATGGATGTTGTGACGGGACGGAGATACTTTCGTGTGCATGTTATGGCTGAACAAGAACGGGAAGAACGACATGGCTGGCCCAAGTGGAAAAAGGTCTATCGGTTTCTCTGTTGATGTGTTTGCATTAGATGGCGTTAGCATAGCGACTAGTAGATTGTGTATCCTAGATAGAGGCACAGCAATAGCGTTACATAATGATGATTGCATTGAAGCTCCTCTCTGATTTATGTCTTTACATGAAACTCGCTACATACGGGCTTCAATAAAATCCAGCCAATGCCATCCTCTATGACCTTATCCCATCTATTGAACGCCGATAATTTCTCCTCATGCGATCTAAAACCATGGGGCAGCCCCAAGAACAGGTTGATATCTGTCGGAACACTGAATCATGTTAGCCAGCGTCTGCCAAAGATTTCAACGTCAGCTACTTACCCAGCTTCTGCCAACATCTTCCCATAGAGAAGCGCTTCGTCTCTAAGAGGATCCAGGCCCACTACACCAAGTACAGTAGGAGGCATCCCTTTTACTTGTTCCGGCAACGCATTTCCTGGGTTGATCTTTAAATCATTAACATCTGGGTTTTCGATCTTCAGCAAATTTGTGAACCAGCGGAGTTCCTCAACGGTAAGCATCGGTGCTGCAATATTTGTTCTGTAAGATGAGATAGACTCGCTTTTCATCTTTCTCATCTGAGGTTCATAGCAATCACCGTGCGCCAGACAGGGTATCATGAGGACTTGGCCTGCGATGGGAGGTCTTTTCTCCGTTGCACGATTCAAATGTTTTTGCAAAGTCAAAGACGCAGATAACCAAGCACCAGCCGATATTCCGCCAATAATGACTCTTTGCGGGTCCCAGAACATCATATCCATGTTGTCATGAGCCCACTCAAAGGCATCTTCTGTATCGTTCCACTGAGTCGGATACGTGAACTCCGGGGTATGTCTGTAGTCGACATTCAGAACAGCCACATTCGACCCGACGGCTATACGTGCACATATCGCATCCTCAGCATCTAGGGTGCCGAACATAAATCCACCGCCCTGGAAGTGTATATACAATGGGAGCAAGGCTTTTTCTGGTGCATCGACTGGCCGGTAACTCCGTGCTGGTATGATGCTCCCATCACGAGAAGGTATGGTGTGATTCTGTATCCGTAGTTGAGGCGCGAGTTTCATCATCGACTTTCTGGCGATAGCTTCTCGTTCTTGGTTCGCCAAACTTCTCATCTCGGAGATCGGTAATTCCGGCACGGGTGGCGGTAAGGATGCTTCGAAGGCAAGCCACTCGGGGCTTACCCCGTCGTAGCATGAAAAGTCACACATTTTAACAGGCTTGAAGTATCAAGGTGAGCAGTGGATGTGTGCAGAAATCTATATACTCAAGACGTTACTGGCCGGCTCTTTAGTATCCATTAACCGAGGCTATACACGGACTTTTGCTGCGCTAAGCCGGGAAAGGAAGCGATCGATAGCCACGGGAATAGAGGATGGATTCAGTTACATTACATGCAAACAGCGCACAGAAAATGCAAGGTTTAGATCGGTTTCAACGATGTACGAGACAGTCTGTAGATGGAAGCGAGCTAGGGCTGTTTCTATTAACGAATTCTTAGCAGTGTACCTTGGAGGAACCTGGGTATGAAAGGTACAAAAATTATGGACATTTATTATGCGGAATTCAAAGAGGTAGAGAAGTATAATAAAACTTAGTAATTCCTGAGACTGGGCATTTTTAGTACGATAATGAGGATTCACAATTTTCTCACCACCCAAGAACTACCTGCGGATCAGGATGGGGTAGATCACTGTGTAATCCATTCCACCCCATTACACATCAAATGTAGGCGTCGGTAAGGGCAACAAGCGCTTCCCATTTGTGTTACTTTGGCTTGTTGAACTTTGCGTTAGGGCTAGAGCTTCTTTCAGCTCTTTATTCCTATGGCCTTACGACAGTTCCACGCCACTTCATTGATAGTTGAGCTTATGACATCTCATCCAGACATATCATGCCAAAACATTGAGAAACCACAACTAACTTCAGGTTTCAGAAGGCAATATACGCATAGCCTTTATAAAGACAAGTCTCCCAATGTTCCACGTAGTTTCTTGTCAATTTTCCCAAATCATCATCCTACACTACACAAACCACTTCACGCATACACAACAAACATGAAGACACTCTCTGATGATGAAGTTATATCAAAGCTCGCCTGTGGTGATGAGCTTGATCCCTGCGAGGTCATTGATGACATTATCCCCGCCAAGCCATCAAAGATTCATCCAGAGCGCTCTTTATCATGCTTCGGTATGCTAGGCACTTTACCAGCAGAGCTACTCCTCATCACCGTTGACCTCCTTGACTTCCAGTCGCTATCACGCCTCTCGCGGACCTGCTTAAGAGCCAAGAGAATCGTTGGAAACCTCGTACCGTATCAGCAGGTGATCAAACATGCGCCGAAAGTCCCAATAGCGCTGATACAAGCAAACCTCGCTGATCAATACCCGCCTTCAGTGGTGTATCGCACCCTGCAGACCGATCGCTGTGTGTCTTGCACGGACTTCGGGGCCTTCCTGTACCTCCCCACTTGCGAAAGAGTCTGCTTCAAGTGCCTTCATCGAAACATAGGACTGTGGATGATAACAATACCCATGGCTAAAAAGTACTTCGGCTTGACATATAGTCTAGTTGAGACACTCCCTATCATGCGCATCATCCCAGGGACGTACTGCCTCCGTACCCGTGACAAGACGCACAAGAACCCTTTTCGCCTGGTCAGCGTGAAGGCGGCTAAGAGCTTGGCGATTCAACTTCATGGGTCCGAGGAAAGCTTGGCTGCATTTGCACCGGCACTGACGAGAGAAACGCAAAAGGTCTATTACCTCTTCAAACGCTACCACGAAGCGCCCGTGGAAGCACCAGGTTGCGACATGACAAAGCTTCCGGAGAAGGCTAATATTGGGAGCGATCCGCACGCGGGTGTGTCCAGCCTGCGTGTACCGTACATCACCGCCACGGGAGCGGACTGGGGGCAGCTTTGCAAGGGATGCCAGATTACGTACAAAGATTGGCTTTATGGGGGTATTCCTAGGACTGTCATTCCACGATTGTTTCCCCCCATCCGCAAGGTGGGCACACATCCACGTCTATTAGCTGTCAGGACGAGATTGCGTTCGCGGAGTGGGATGTTGGCCCACGCAAACCATTGCTATGGCGCACTCAAGATACTCAGGAATTTGAACAACAACCAGGCAGCTGAGGTTCTCGAGGCTAATGATACATAAAAGTGGCTGGCGCACCTCGCCATGATTCATCTGTCAACTCAGATGCTAGTTCCTCAATTTCAGCCTTCGCCTTCTTATCATCATATTCCTCGGCATGCTCAAAATCAATCATCTTGACGTTCCCAGTGGATCTCTCGATAATGAAGTTGTAGCGATTGGCGTCTCCATGGACAAACCCTAGCTTGTGCAATTTGCGCAAAGCCGCCTCGCATCTTGGCAGATCCTCCAGCGTCGCATGATGGCCCTCTATCTTTTCCAAAAGCAGCCCAATATTTCTTCCCCCCTCGAGGAGGTGCCCCAAGACTTCTGGGGTTATTCGAACCTCATCAGGGCATTGCAACCTTGTCAGCGCTTCGTACATCCTAGCCTCGTGCTCAACTTGTGGAACGAGCCACTGCAGAACGGCAATTTTGGATATAGCAGGCTTGCCCTCATATTCAACTTCTCTAACGCGCTGCTTGTGATACTTTATGCGCTTTAACGAAAGTACGTCGATGTGTTGTGGATGCCTGGTGAATTCCACTTCGTCCAGCGGTTCGAAAGAAATATCCGGTTGAACGCTGCCGTCCAGGCCGAGAGAAAGTCTCATCTTGGTCCAGTCTCCATCCGGAAATGGGGGAAGTTTTGGCACGAGAAGATATGGTCTACAGAGCGTGTCTTCATCGAAAATGCGATTGGGGCTCGCATAGCCAGGAATCGTAACATAATGGACACGATTGCCAGCCCGAATGCGGTACTGGCCTTCATTTTCGTCGATTTCTTGGTTGAGGATTTCGATGTCCGACTTCGGTACAGAACTGACCTTTGTTGTGATGGAGTTCGACATTTTGGCAATTTTATCAATGATAGTGTTGAAGGAAGAATGAATACATACTCACAAGAAGTTTTATGAGCATATCCGCACCGCATAGCCCCGTCAATCATAACACTTGGCGGCAAATTATTAAAAACCAGCACGGAGCTGGGCGCCAAGTCACCGCAGTATGGCTCTTCCTGTCGCGCGCGCGTAGTCTTTTCATAGCAACTAACCACTAGCAGTCGTCTAAGTAATCTAGTAACCAAGCGGAATCACGGCAGTCTGGCATGTTTAAATGTAAAAGCATATCGAACCATAGTTAGAGGTGGAGTGGCGGGAAGTGTCTGTCCGCTTATGTCATCCTCAAAATACATATCTCACCTCAATTCACCTCCCTTGTGAGCGGACCATCATCTTCCTTCAAGCCCACGGCCCATCACCATCCGTCCCGCCATCATGAAAACATCTCAACGTAGATCCCGGCGCGCATCTGCCGCTTGCGACTTTTGCCGAAGGCGAAAGGTGAGCAATGCATTCATTACGGTGCCCCATATCTGCTGATTTCTTTTAGCTAGGCTGCGATAACGCGAAGCCAAAGTGTGAAAATTGCCAGGGTCGGGCTATTGAGTGCACATATTCTCAGAGAACTGCTCAAGCTAGGTAAGATTGTTAACAGATCGTGAAGGATTGGTGCTAATATGTACGAGTAGACCCTCCAATGCGCGCATACACAAACTGGAGGAGGAAAATGCTCGTTTGCGCGATCAATTGTGTTCAAAGAGTCCAGAGTTGAGAAGCGTGCATTCTGATGCCGACCAGGGAGGCATTCACTTCGCTGAATCCCCGAATGCTATTGATTCTACACATACGCTGAATAGCATCAGCGACGAGACTCTTCAAGTAAAGGCTCAAGTTATTCCTCCTTCCTGTCATTCGACGACTGGGCAGCCTGAGGGTTCCGCCTTTCATGGCCCTTCCAGCGGAGGCTGCGGAGCTTCACATGTAGGAACCGTTCAAGGCCGGTCTCGTATACCCAATTCCGACGAGTTTATCAAGAACCAACTTTTAGCAGAGACAGCGAGGCAACGTGAGTCCACATCACTCGATGTTGAAGACTTGATGCTCATTCGAATCAGGTCAACTAGAAAAGGTCAACCTCAGAGCAGGGAAGCTTGACTTCCGCGGTGTCGACCCCAAAGTCGGCATGGATCTTCTTTCCAAGTTCTGGAACCGCCAGCACTACATGGGCTCAATCGTGTATCGACCAGCCTTTATGCGCGACATGGCTTGCAAAGGTCCTAACTACTCAGACCTCCTCCTCACAGCCATGCTCTTCGCTGGGTCTATGCATACCGTTGACGCAGCTGCTCTCCGGAGCACCGGCAAGCTGAATTCCATTGGGCGTCCATATCGCTTGAAATTCGAACAAGCCTTGCACGCTTCTGGCTCTCAAGTAGTATTCAAGAGTGAAATCACTACCATACAGGCGCTGCTGGTCGTTTCTGATGCACTGTTTTCCTGGTGTAATGAGAGGAGTCTCTCGTGGCATTACTTAGGAATCGCGATTAGTATGATAATCGATCTTGGTCTGCACATCGATGGCCCAGCTCGAAGGTCTTCAAAGAAAATATCTGCTGAAGATACGGAGATTGAGCGTCGTGTCTTCTGGGCAACATTCAGTAAGCATCCAAATACCCGCAGAGTTATCTCAACTGATCTTTCTAGTTTCGGACAAGGTCCAGTCTATTTACCAAGGTCGTCCAACTCGACTACGCGAGCATGATAACCGTGTACAAATCGCGTTTCTCGATGAATACGAAGAACTGGAGGATTTTCATACTCGAACGTACTCTGCTCACCCGTCTCAGTTGGATTGTCCGACGTATAGTGTGTCCATGTTTGGGCAGCTGTGCAAACTCAGCATTATCATGGATCGTATTCTATGCGCTCTCTATGCGGAGAGGAGCGTCGCAAAGAATGCTGATCAAATATGGCACACTGCGCAGCCACTACACCACGATCTGGAAAGTTGGAAGGATGGGCTGCCGGAGTACTTGAGAGTTGATCTGAACGACACTGCTTCCTCTAACATCCTTCCCCACAATCTGTCACTGCTGTGAGTGTGTCTTTTGGTTCCTGGTCCACATACTGACTCAACAAGGGCATTATGTAACTCCCTAGTTATCTTGATCTATCGTCCTTTTCTTTCAGAAGGCCACCTTACATCTATCTCTGAAACATCCGCACCCGAAGCCTTCTTCAACTGTGTCACGGCTGCGATAGAAATCCATCAGATCCTGCAAGTCTACAAACAGCATTTTTGCTTTAGGACAGCGCCATATTTTATATCATACGCCACGTACGTTAGTGCCACGATTCATGTGCGTATGGCTGCGCAGAAAAGTCCAGGATCGCAAGCGCATTTGTGCCTCAGAAATTGTTTGGAGATCCTATCCGAACAGCAGACGTGGTGTCATGCGCCCAAAAGGACGATGAAGATTCTTCTTGGTATCATGAACCGCTTGGGAGTTAATGCTGAGGAGTTTGTGGCGATCGAACCGACAAGCTGCCAAGATGGTCACCTGGGAGAGGCGGATGTGTCTGAATTGTCTGAAGTCAGCCCTGACATTGTGTACCTAGAGCCCGACGTGTCAGTGATGCAGCAGCCAACGCCTGACACGGCGGTCGACTTCTCTAACCTGGAGGTTTCCGATTTCGACATCGATCAGATCATGCAAAGCTTTCTATTTGAAGTTCCTTCGATAGCACAGGAGGGCTTCGTACCAATGCCTCAACCTGGCTTCAACCATTATGGCACTGGAGATGAGGCACTCACAAGTCGGGATATGGTGTTTGATGACTTGTTCGGGTTCGACTCCAGTACCTCTTAGACCACTAGTCTGACCGTGGTAGCCTGGTTAGGCATTATACACTCGATCCTAGTCCCCAATTCAATTTACATCTACCGGGAGCAATCGGCTTCCAGAAAGTCGCGATTAAAACTCTCAGGCTCGTCCTCTGCATCAACTTCTATACGTCATGTCAATCGGACCGTTTACAGCAGAACGTTCGGCCAAAACCTGGAAATAAGTGACCATAATCTCGAATTATGAATTCCAAACCATCATATCGAATGAGGCTCAAAAAGCTAGTGTATTGGCGGCTCTTTTGCGGATTTTAGCCTCCGTCGAGGTTCACGACCAGCGGAAAGCCGATACAGCGGGCACTTGTCCGGTCCGAGATATCCGATCGAACCGCTTTAACTTACATCATTGCACTTGTAAGGCTGAACACTAGAATTTTCGGTGACATTACTATGGATCTACAGTGATGCAATTGTCACGATAACCGAGGTCAGAACCATGTCAGAAAAGTATATAATAACAGAGTCGCATTGGCTTGGAGAGATGTTTTACTCATCAGCTTCCAAGGACAAACATCAACAAGCAATAACTCGCTCTAACCATGGCTTCACCAAGCGCTGACGTTCTCGGCTACGAGAAATCTATCTTTGACGCTGGTCTTCACTTTGCTCGTCCTGCATTTACTTTCCAGACTTCGCAATGGGAGCCTTTGGCGAAGGAAACACTCTCGGCAACTTCTTGGGGCTACATCCACGGAAATTGCGGTAGTGGCTCAACATACAGGAACAACTTGACTGCTTTTTCCCGCTGGTCCATCGTCCCAAATCGTCTTGTGCCAAGTCACAAGGATGAGAATGGCAATGAGCAGTTCTCTGATACCTCTACTACAGTTCTTGGCCAGAAGTTTCCCTTCCCACTGGCAATTGCACCCATCGGAGTTCAGAAGATCTTCAACCCTGAAGGTGAAGCTGCTACTGCCCGAGCCGCTGCGTCTCTTGGAGTTCCGTATACGCTAAGCACAGCTTCAAGCACCAGTATTGAAGATGTTGCAGCAGCGAATGGAAAGGACGCACCTCGATGGTTTCAACTTTATTGGCCCAGCCGCGAACACGACGACATCACCATCTCAATGCTCAACCGCGCCAAAGCATCCGGCTACACGGCACTCTTCGTCACCCTTGACACTTACGTCCTTGGCTGGCGTCCCAGCGATTTAGACAACGGCTACAACCCCTTCATCCACCCAGACCACATCGGTGTCGAGATTGGTCTGACAGACCCTGTTTTCCAAAGGAAGTTCAAGGAGAAACACGGCTATGATATCACCGATGCAGCGAGTGGAGTCTATCAGGCGGCTCAGGGCGGATCCGCAGGGGCTAGTCTCGGTGACGCGGCAAGAGAGTGGGCCAAGATCGTATTCCCCGGGCATTCCCATTCCTGGGAAGACGTTGAATTTCTAAAGAAGCACTGGGACGGGCCTATTGTTCTCAAAGGAATACAGAGTGTTCACGATGCCAAGAAGTGTGTTGAGGTTGGTGTTCAGGGAATTGTGGTGAGTAACCACGGCGGTCGGCAACAAGATGGTGGAGCGAGCAGTCTGGGTATGCTTCCGCGAATTGTTGATGCTGTTGGGGATAAGCTTGACATCTTCTTTGATAGTGGTATCAGGTGTGGTGCCGATATCATGAAGGCTATTGCCCTAGGAGCGAAGTGTGTTCTTGTTGGGAGGCCTTATGCTTATGGTTTGGCGCTGGGTGGTGAGGATGGTGTGAGGCATGTTCTGAGAGCACTGTGTGGTGATTTGACCATGAACATGCATCTGGCTGGACTGAGGGATATTGGTGAGGTGAATCGGGATATCTTGGTAAAGGAGAGTGATCTTGTGTAACGAAAGGTCACTAGTAGTGGGCAAGAAACTAAATATTTGTGGTAAACCTATTTACTCTAGATCTTGAATAGAGCGCATGTTTTTGATTTTTTACATGCTGGAACCCAATCTATCCCCTGCGATGTTGATCCAGTCGCTAGTCTATGAAAGTTGGCTCGCAGGATGGACTATTCTATCAAGATGATCTATTTGATTATTGGGCAACACTAATATGATATGCCGAAATGTAGCCTTTGATATTGAAGCAAAAGGATCCAAGACTATTTGCGCACAAAGGACAAAGGCCAGGAATTTTGATCATCCTGACACGGGCCAGTGAGCTCTTGCGTCACTGTAAATGTTTGTTTTCTGGTCTCTTGTTCTATTGTTGCTCTTTTGCATGCCTTTTCGATGCCTGACGTTGTCCAAAGACATTATTTCCGTCAGGAGACTTCAGCCCATGTTCGATATCTTTTCCCACTTTGTCTTTGTTCCGTCCTTGGTTTTGTGAATGAACAGTGCTCCCATTATCAACTAACCATTACGTCTCCTCTTGCACATGTTCAACTGTGCCAGTTGCAGGTTGTTCTGACAAAGAACATGTTCCTGCGGATTTGTTGATATAAAGGACGGTTCAAACCCATACAACTGTTACAATTCAACAAGATTCCCGGAAGTTCAGATCTGAAGCAACAACTCTAGACCTCTTTCAATTCATATCAGCAGCACTCTTAACACCATTTAACAAAATGTCTCTTCACAGCCGAAACTCCAGTGGAAGCAGCCACATTTCTCTGCTCCGTCTCCCTGGCCCCATTGAGCTAGCTGAAGATCATACCTTCATCAACACATCTCCTTACCCCCTCGATCATACAGACTACGAGCCATGTCGCAAGAGACTCGTCAACACCAGCTTCGGCGCTCGTCAGATCATCCGTTTCATCAACCATCTTGAGACCCATGATCCCGCACAGCACAATGCCACGGTGAAGAGACTTGTCGAGATTGGTGTCGATGTGGATGACCTGATTCGTCTCTCGAAGCGTCGTGCCGAAGTTCCGTGGGAGGAGAGCTGGCCGTATAACTGGGAGAAGAAGCAGGGCCTGGTGCTGGGATATATGAAGAGGAACTTGCCTCGTTGGATTGCGATTATGAAGAAGACTGAGGCTCGGGAGGCTGCTGAAGCTATGGGTGAAGCTTCTGAAGAAGATGATTCAGATGAAAACATCACTTCTGATGAGATGGATGAGATTGTAGTTACCCTCGCGAAAGATGCTCATCCAAAGGAAGAAGTGCGGGGTGGTGTGAATAGCGAAGAGACGAAAGGGTCACCGGCTAAGGACGATGACATCTATAGTGAATCGCGTATTCCTAAAGGTTCTATGACTCTGAGGGAGTTGATTGCGTCCTATCGCAAAGTCCATGCGGAGCAGAAACGAGCTGAACGGATGCAGAACACGAAGGAGGAGTTTGATGTCTGATGGGAGAGAAATGAGAGCTTGTGATTTTCACTCACTTATTGTCTATGGTAAGGTTTTGAAATTTGGGTGTTGACTTTTTAGAACTTAAAATCAATCCTAGAGTACTTTCTTATTCAGATTGCAATTGAATCGAGGAGTTTATGGTCTCTCTACCTTTGTATCACCGTCTAGTATGCGATTTTAATGTCGATTTCCCACCATGTGAATGCCCCTCAAACGCTCAAAATATGTTGCAGTAGTATCAGGTACTTTATTCAAGCAAAGGAACCGAAGGATTAACGTCACTTGGGACTTTTGGAACGATCAGACATTTTGGGTGACTTCAGGGCGTACTATTATGACCATAGCGTGCTTTTGGGAGGATTGATCTGCATGCCGTCCGTTCCGGCGTGAGGCTTATCGAACTGCCTACCAAAGTGTATGCGGTGCTATCACATGATTGATCTAATTGCTTCAGTATATAAGCTAAGTGAATAGTGCTTATTGGCAAATATTTGATCTTCATTCATACTCAAAATTGGAGTCAAGAATTTCAAAGAATCATCTGCATCCTTCCCCGCCACTTAATCTTCATCGCCATATAAGGAAGCTCACGGCCACTGGTTTTAATTTTTCTTTATACTGTTCGCTATATCAACAGTATGGCTAGCAACCTCTCATCTCGAATTACACCGCGGCCTGGCGAGCTCCCAGACGCAAAGCGGGACGCTCTGAGGGCCTCCGAAGTCTTGAAAAAGGGCGGCGTCATAATCGCCCCAACGGATGTCGGATACGGTATGATGGCCGCAAGCGCTGATGCGATCGAACGTATCTTCGTCGCCAAGAAGCGAAAAGCAGGCCATTCCATGGGCGCCATTGGAACATACGACCTTCTCAAGCGACTATACGATCTTCCAGATGAGAAATACACCATCGTCCGAACGTTTACAGAAGAGTTAGGATTGACGGTTGCTTTCGTTGGAAAGATTGGGGAATCAGCGCATGAGCTCATCCCGAATGTTGAGCGGGTTGTCAAGAACGGTACTTTAGGTTTCGCAATTGGCGAAGGTCCTTTCTCACGGGAACTTGCGAGGCTAAACGATGAGAACGGTTTGGTTATGGTAGGCAGCAGTGCCAACCTCACGGATCAAGGACAGAAATTCCGAGTTGAAGACATTGAGTCTGAGATTATTGAAGCGACTGATTTGGTTATCAACTATGGTCGACAGAAGTGGCATCTGTATGGGAGGGCTGGGACTATCTTGGACTTGAATAATGATCGTGTCTTGCGAGTCGGGGCAAACTATGAGATTATAAGGGAGAAGCTGATTGATCTGTTTGGATGGACTGTTCCAGAAGATCCGGACTACGATATCACCGGGAAGAAGACGATTGGCTTCTCAATCAAGGGAGATTCGGGCAGTTAAAACGTGAGCACAGAATAGTTAAGGAAAATGCGAGGTGGTTACAAACTCATAAGTCTTATATAGATAACTGTAAATGGATGGTATATGCCCAGACTCCGTACTCCTATCCCCCGTTCATGTTCGATGCTGTACCGTGTTGTCAGCTGGTAACTCATGCGTGAAATGCGTCGGCGACCCTCCCATTTCCCAAGGTCCATGCCTCACAGCGTTATCATTCGGTGCTTCCACCGGTGCATATCCATATTTCGGTGCTTCTTCTGCCGCGATCGTCGACGGTACAGCCTTATTACCCCGCCGTCTTCTCCAGAGCATGAACCCAGCGCCAGCAAGAATCAATGATCCGGCGACAGCACCTACTGCCACTCCGGCGGTTGCTCCAGTGGATAGCCCGGACGATGGCTCGTTTGTAGACGAAGCAGTGGCCGCAGTCGTCTCACTTGCTTCGCTTGTCTTTGTCTTGGTGTTCGGTTTGTTCGTTCGCGTACCCGTCGGCGTTGAAGTTGTTGCAGACGAAGGATCCGTGATATTGAACGTATGGCTTGCAAAAAGAGCTCCTGTGTCACCAGTCTTGAAAAGCCAGAGGCTGAAAGAGTTTCCGTCGGCGGGGTCGATGCCTTGATAAGATGCGATCCACATATATTCCTTCGATTTGCTGTTTGCTGGAACACGGTCAGCCAACAGTTCATCACTGACTTTTGATAAACTTGCATTGCAGGTTGTATCTCTTCCCTGTGTCGGTTTGCCACATTGTAAGATCAGTAAACTCCGCATCTGTCTCCCAAGTGATCTTGATCTCCTCCCCCAGCTTATAGTGAGGATTCTTTATACTCGAGTCGCTTGGCGGTGGATTCGTGAATGCTGCAGCTACTATCTGATGAAAAGATAGGAATGCCAGTATGGCAAGTAATCGACGAGTCGCCATCTTTCACGTTATGTTTGACGGAACTTTTTGGTGCGGCAGAGAGCAGGGAGCGAAGGAAAGAGACACGCGACGCAATGGAATCTTACGTCTTATAGCTTACTCGTTGATCCTTTCACTGCTGGGCGCAATGAATGCATTACAGGGATTGACATCCTGCACATGTCCTTAATTAAGAAGCGGGAATGAGCCTCGCCACTCATCTAGTCTCCGCTAGCAAGTGGCTTGGTGTGTCAGACAGATATTGGCCCCCTCTGTCAACAGGCACAGTCTGTTTAGCGAGACTTATTGCTGAGTACATCATCTTCAAATGAAGGCCGTATCAATTTGCGACATGAGAGGATCTTGAGGATACGCCTCTTTCGGTGGTTGCAATGACAAACTGCCAAAGTATCCTTTATGCAGTCTCCGAAGTCGAGATCTTCATCGGTAGGCAAAAGTCATGAACATGGACCATCCCTGCTAAAACGGCAGTGAGATGATCACTAAATGGTCCAGTGCAATCAGAGGCCCGCTTCCTTCTGTGCCTCAGCCCCCCGGTTTCAAGACGCTAGGATCGACAACCCTATCACAGATGTTTCATCTCACTCAGCTCACATTGCCAGGCTCTAGAAGTCTCGATGAAGACTTCAACGTTTGTCCTGCTGTAATCCCTTGACCTTCTGTAGACGGAGATATTCTGACATTTGAAAGCACTAGCAACGCTCGGGCAAGTGTCGACTCTCTCACTTCCCTTTCGTGACGTCTCGCACTCTTGTCTCACTTGTTATCACTAATGCATGAGAAGTTGGGGGATCTGACTTAGCGCTGGTGTGATTGGTTCTCGTCATCCCTGTTGCGATCCTTCTCGGTCCCGAGACTTGTGAACTCTGGCATCTGAGCATGGACGCTGCAGTCTATTGTTGAATATGATAGGTGCCATGGCAACTTGGGCTCTTTTATCTGTCTTTAGCGTAATAGAATGCTTCATGATCCTATTCAAAGAAGTCTTTATCTACCCGGAGATGATTGAAATTAGATGATTCTGGGTGTTCAGAGTCTCGAGCTGTTGAAACGATCGATTTCAGCTAGTCGTATCTGGTTAGATTCACATGCATCGCCCGTCGAGAGTTATTTCCGGGACAACTCAGACTCTCTCGGACTCTCATTATCGCTGCGCATCTTTGACTGATAGCGTCCTCTACCAAGGCACTACTCTCTCTTTGTCTCCATCCTCAATCTGTGTTTCTTGTAAGTGACAGGCTTTGCATCTCTAACCCAAAGCTTCAATGCTGTACCCTATCGAGACTAGCCCTGTCTTAGTTGGATACCCTAAACCTCAGACAATTCCTCGATGGTATGTTGACTCGGGTTTGCTTGCAATCTTTTTGTTGCTGTACGTTCTTGAGAAATTCGAAATCAAATTCCTGGCATAGTTCTGAACACTGCGGAGCTGTATGACACGAATGTTGAGCAGAGAACTCGCGTAATCTAGCTGCAGTTACCGAAAAGGTTTTGTTCCCATGCTTTTCAAATTTTCAACACAGCCATCGCAAAAAGCAAGCAAGCATGCTATAAGAAATGGCATAGCAAGCAATTAAGTATCTCAATGGGAACATGGCGAAGAAAACCACGACCCAAGTCCTCTGGACGTCTCTGTCTGATCACCCTGCTTCCTTCTTCTGTATTTCTGGGAACCAGTTGAGCAAAAAGGGTGCAATGTCCGAGAAGGTCGTGATCATCTCGAAATTCATAGCTCGCTTTATGTCTTCAGCAGCTTAGGGGCCGCCGATCGAAGCAATTACAACTGGAGCTGTGAAATAAAATTTGATTCGACCAAGTATGAATAGAACTTTTCTTTTCAACGATTTACCATCGAGAAGGGTTAACATGACAAACATGGGGGCAAGTGACTCGTTGGCTCTCTAGGCAAGGGAACTCAAACAACCACAAGCTGAATGACGCAACCCGATCCCAGCGGAGACATTGGAGTTCCTGCATAGAGTGTTTGACCCCTAGAACTTTGCATCATTGGTAACTACTTCGGTAATCTATGGGATAAGCACGGGAGACTCGTCCGTTCCGAGTATCCGAAAAAGCCGGGACCATAAAGTTGACGGACCCTCTTGTTCTCCGATATCCGTCAACAAGGTACGTTACGTGGCGATTGACTCTGGACGGAGATAAGGTACGAGCCGGTGACTGAACCAGACGCTTATGAGCATGCCCGTGACAGAGCAGAGTCAAAACAAAAAAATAGAATGGTGATATGAAGTACAGTATGATTCTTTGATCGAGCTGGATAAATGCACAAGATCATTATCCAAAGCTGGAGTCGTATCAACAACAGATGATGTCAGTCCCAAGCTCCGATTGGCCCCGAGCTCATGCGTAAGCCCGCCTAAACTCCGCGGATTTGGTGGGGGGGCATGTAGCTTAGCAGGCTTAGCTTACCTGCATAAGCAGAAGCTACCTATGATGAAGTGGAACTGAATTTTTGATCTCAGCATTACGAGTGGTTTTTTCTCTCCTTCAACCTCAAAAAACCTCTCACTCCCTATCCTCAAGCTTCATTCTTACTGACTATCTTCAATCTGCATGTTATCATCACACAATCTGAAGCGGATGGTCCCGTCTCGTCTGTCAGCATCAGGGTAAACGCCACAAAGAGGGGCTCAAGATCCCTCATTCAGCCTAAGACGTCAGCATTCGAGGCTCAGCCTCAATTCGCGCGTATATCACCAGAATACCCTTCCATCTCAACCTCGCCTAGTCAATTCGACTCTATAGATTCATCGAGATGAGTCGTTTAGCTGGTTGGTTCCGGTCTGGAACCGCGACGCCAGCTACTGAGGCCAACAGCGATGCTGGCTCAGTCACCACCAAGGACACCATGGCCCGAGAAATGGAGGATATTGACGACGCAATGGCATCGTGCAGCCTCATCATGAACGATGATATCGACGGCGCATGGGAGAAGCTTCAGACGGGAGACTCGTCCTTTCACCAGCTTGGTTTGGCAGTCACCATCTTCATGCGCTCCGTGCTGGGCTTTGAAAAAGCCGTCATGACCGAGACCACCACCAAGCTCGATGAGTGTGAAGCAAAAGCTTGGGCGGACTACAAAAAGGCTCAGAAGCATGGCAAGGCTCGTGCGGGGAGTAAATTGTATCCTCCCGGTACAGAATTCGAGCTCGTTCGTGCGGAGACGCAGCTCATGGGCGCTGTGGTGGGTGTTTTGCATGAGAGTCTCATTGATGCGATGAAGAGTTTTCTTAAGCTTCGCAAGGCGTTCATGACGCTTGATGCCATTATTGAGGCTGAGGCCAAGACACTCAAGGATATGCCTCAATCGACTTCAGAGGCATCGCTGTCTGCTAAGCCTGTTACCGAGTTGAATAAGAGTATGGAGAAGCTTGATGTTGAATCGGCTTCTGACACACAGACTCCTGCGAACGGAGACTCTTCAAGCTCGTCGACCACCGAGGATGAGAAGATTGATGAAGGTGCACCTCTGCGTGAGGCTCGATCCAAGCCTACCGAGTCCGACTCTGTTCTTCTTGAGAATCCTCTTGATATCTTTGTTCACTCTGGGGCCAACATGTGTTTTGGTATGATTCTTCTCATGTTGACCCTCGTTCCTCCCGCTTTCACTCGTCTCCTTTCCGTTGTCGGATTCCGTGGTGATCGTGAACGTGGCGTCCGTATGCTCTGGCGCTCCACCGCTTACGCCAACGTCAACGGCGCCATCGCCGGCCTTGTCCTGCTGTCTTACTACAACGCTCTCCTCGGCGCAGTCGACATCCTCCCTGATGCAAAAGACTTCGACGAGGGTGCTGAGATTGTCGGGCCCCCACGAGAAAAATGCGAGAAACTTCTCGCATCGATGCGCTCTCGATACCCTGACTCACGACTCTGGCTCATTGAAGAGGCGCGTCTGCACAGCAATGAGCGTGACCTCCCCAAAGCCGTTGAAGTCCTCACCACCGGCGGCGAGTCCAAGATGAAGCAAGTCACGGCACTCAATAACTTTGAGCTCTCCCTCAATTCGATGGCCATTCAGGACTGGCCTCTTATGCGCGACTCCTTCATGCGATGCCTCGAGCTTAACGACTGGAGTCACGCACTGTACTACTACATGGCAGGTATCGCATCCGTCGAACTCTACCGCGACGCCGTAGCCGCGGGCGACAAGGATGAGGCGCGCCGCCAAAAAGCCAAAGCGGAAGAATACCTGCGCAAGGCGCCAGGCGTAGCGGGTAAGAAGCGCTTCATGGCGCGCCAGCTGCCGTTCGAGGTGTTTGTCCAGCGCAAGATACAGAAGTGGGAGGACCGCGCTAAGAGCTTTGGCGTCGACCTCGCTGATGCGATTGGGCCCAGTCCCGCGTTGGAGATGAGTTACATGTGGAACACCATCAAGCGCATGGGACCCGCTGAGCTGGACAAGGCAGTCGGGGGCATGAGTTGGGATAGATGTACTGCTAAGACGGAGGTTGTGGATAAGATCAAGGCTGAGATTGATGAGATGGGAGCTTGGGCGCTTATCAGCGCCTCGTTATTCCGCAACCAGAAGAAGTTTGCCGGGGCGAGAGAGTTATTGGAGACGCATGTCTTGAAGTTTGACCGGTAAGTTCAAGTTTCACATGTCAATCGTATCACGTCTAACAATGTCAGTTTCGCATTTAAGGGCCCGACAAAAGATGACTACGTCCTCGCGGCAGCAGTGTACGAAAAAGGCGCCATCGCATGGTCAGAGTGCTGCAATCCTCCCGAGGGCACACCGGATGAGATCGCAGCGTACAGAAGAGAAAAATACGACGAGTGTGTGAAGCAGATGGATGTCGCCAAGGTATGGGAGACCTTTGTGCTGGACACTAGAATTGGCATGAGAGTCCAGAGCGGCATTGAGACGCTGAGCTGGTTCGCGAAGAAGATGGGATATAAATAGATGGAACAAGCAATGGGATGGATGGGAGTTTGTACACTTATTATTAGATGGCTGCACGTTATTTGCTGGGAAACGACTCTAATGTCAATCGAAAATGGACCTCATTCAATTGCCGCGTTTTGCCCTCAATCGCGAACTCCTCCTCTTACCGCCATCATCTCCGTTCGTCAATTTGTCAATCCCTCCCTGGAGAGCACTCACACCGCTATCCAACTTATCCGCCGACCTATCCTTGACGTTATGTTTCTCCGCCTCAGCCCTCACATCATCGAGAACATCCCTCCCTTTTCCCGTATCACTCGCCCAGTCCAAAACTCCCCAGGCGCCGAAATTGCAATCGCCTCCGCTCGCGTAATGAATTGCTCTGCGACGCGTCATTCCACCCATGATAATGCCAGGCACGATACTGTACCCTGACGTGGTGATTGTCTCTTCGACCGTGCAGAGCGCAAGGAAGAGGAAGTACGTTACCATGTGAGGGCGCAGGGCGATGGCGGGCAGGTACATTGGGAAGAAATGATGCAGAAGAAAGGGGATGGGGTGATCTGCAAATACGAGCAGACTATACGGCGCCGCTGATCGCGCGTGACTGAAGCGTCTGTGAAGCCTGCCAATTGTGCCGTTGGAGTGAAGAAGATTGCGATGAATGTAATAAGTCAACACCTCACGCCCCGTCATCATAAGCACAATATGTTTCGCCAACTGCCACGGCAAAGGCAGCAACGCCGTCGGATTAAAGTCATTCTCACCAACGAGATACACAAACGCCAAATGCGACGCGCCCTCCAGCAACGTCACGCACAAGAGGTTCACCAGCACGAGGCCCAGCTGTCGCGTAAGCAAGCGCGCATCCCGCGGGGCAAGCGAAGCACGGCCGCCAAATTTGATCGACTCTGCGATGCTCGGCACGCCTGTGTCAAATAGTAACGACACGAGCGACGGGAAGAGAAATAGGATTATGCGCGTTGCGAGGGAACCGATGAGGCGCACGCGGAAGGGCGTGTGGGTTAGGACGAAGGTGGTCCACTGGACGTAGAAGAAGAAGATGTTGAAGGATGTGGACCATGATGCCGAGGCGGGGGAGATGAGGTAGGATATTATTGGGAGGGAGAGAAGAACGTCCATCGTTTGTTAGTGAGGGAGTGATGGGTATTAGGTTGTGGCGCAGATGTAGCGTTTTAGATTGGAAATGCCACGAGATTTGTTGCTTAATTTTTGGAGGGTTTATTTTTATTTTAGTGAACGGGTGAGGATTGTTTCATTGGCATGACGTCGCGGTCCTTTTTATCCTGGAAACTGGGGAGATTTGGGATGATGATCTGGGGCTGGGGAATGACGTCGATGTGGCTAATGTGCAGTCAGCCACAAATCCGGTTGATGGACTTTGATACAGACAACGAAGACGACAGCCTAAAAGTAGCGATCTCGATGTCATTTCCAACTGGCACAGCATCTGATAATACCGAGGATCTCATTTTTAGACCAGTAGAACCTTTCAAGTTGAACCACGGCAACTGAGACGATGCTTGATGGGCCCGATGCAGGTACCGTACCAACAAATGCAAGGGAGATAAATAAGCACCAGGGCCAGAAAATAAGGGCCATGGTTCCATGCTTGGCAATAAAAACAAACCAATATCAACAATAATCTCTCTATATCTCTTCCCGGTAATTATACAGTCAATTATACTCCGTGATATGTCACTCAGTGCCGCCTGACAACATTGGATGAAATTGGTCTACTCTAACCCAGACACCTCCAGTCTAAAACGAACATCCGCTGTGGAGCAGTGGAGTTTCCAGTTAATTGACCCGTCGCAGATCACAGAGCCTCTCTCTACCAACTACTGTATTCGGCACGACTTCTAGATTTCTCTTAGCATTTGCTAACGAGTTAAAATTTGAATGTGAAACTGGGAGTCTAGACAGATTCGTTGGAATGGTGATGAGATGGAATGCAGATTCATTGTTGGATTGGTGCAGGGTCTAGGCTAACGGGAATGGAATAAGCTGCAGGGGAAAACTTAACTTTCAGGGGTCCAGAGAGTGGACTCAGGGGTGCATTGTCGCTGAAGAGAGGTCGAGTGCAAGAGAGAGGCAGGGCGATAAACAAAACAGACACACAGAATGAGACCTGAAAGTGTTTCTTCTGTCTTGTTTTTTCTTGGTTTAGAGACTTGTCTTGGTCATGCGCACTTCCCGTCGGGACGCAATCTCCCGAGTCGGCGATAGCGTCGGAGGCACGTAGAGTGAGGACAGGTAAGATAAGGTAACGTTCAGCACCTTGAGGCATGGCATGTTGAAACCATTCCTCCCCCAGAATCTCGACTCGTCTCTTTGTTCCGGTTCATTTATTCTCTCTCGACTATAGTAGAGTCTAAAAACATAAGCAAATTCCGCTGCAATATGAGTCTTGGGCTCTAAGGCTGATTGATTGGCTCCACGCTCCCTGTCTTAGCTTCCTGTCTTCCCCCCCTAGCTTAGCCTTGTCCCCTCGCCCATTTTGTCCGTCTTTTCGCTTCTCCTCGTCAACCAACTTCTATTTGCGCGACCACCAAATTATTACCCAACCCAACCGCCCTATCCTTGACGGTTGTTGATCTGTCTCTCTCCCTTTGTTATTTTCTTGCATCTGGCTGGCTTCTTTTTCTTCCTTTCTCCCTTCCCACGCGACAAATCGGAAGATGAACCCACTTGGCTCGATCTAATATTCTTAGTACAGCCACCGCGATCCACCATCACCACTTCCACCGAACGAGCTAATATCCCCAGAGAGAGCAATCCTCCCTCGTCGTGACGGGTTTTTCTACTCATCCCTTATTCCAAGGGTGAGAAAGCCGCGCCACCCTTTGTCTGCGTGAGACACTATCGTCGACCCGTGAGCCACAGCATCACGAACCCGACTTGCCTCTCCCTTGACATCCACTTCTTTTTTTCGTGACTCGTCCTGGAGTCCGTCGCCCTAGCCATGGATTTTGACTCGGCTGATATCCCCCCTATCCCTACGCGCGCCCACAATCACCACGCTCACTCTCGACGACGCTCTCTCCAAGGCCCCTCCTCGTCAAAGCGCAACTCCGGTCTTCCTCCCGCCAGCCCGGAAGTCATCTCCAACCTCATCACCAGCCTGAGCATCATCTCGAGGCCTGCGACGAATCACTTCGAAGCGTCGCCCAAGAGCCTGTCACTACCCACGAGTCCCGGGAACGGTAGCTTTGGTGTGGACTACGGAGCGTTTCATCAGCCTAGCCTCGACGACCTGAGACAAGACCCCGTGTCACTCGACGAACTCGCGGCGTTACCTCCTGTCATACGCACCTCGAAACCCCCCAGCGGTTATTCACCTCTGACAGCAACAAAAAGCCCTCGAAGTCCAAGAAGTCCAAGCCGCGAAGGTTCCGGTGGGCTGCGATCATTTATCCGAAATAGCACATCCCGACCGTCGTCAAAAGGGTCTTCAGCTGCGTCCAAGAACGATGATGCCCAGAGTATAGGGAACCTTTCGATCGAACGTCGCGGTGCCTCGACCCCCGAACTGAACCATAAACAGTCACACGACAGCTGGGGTAGGAAAACATCAACGAGGAGTCAAAAGGGCCTCATGTACATGAGTTCCAAGGAGCGTCTGCGGGAGAAGGAAGCCGAGAGGAAGCGGGTTTCGGGCGGAGTCTCGGCTTCATCTTCTGGTGCTCTTCCTGGAGAAAGCGTTCACAGCGGCGGGCGCAGTGATCCTTTCTTTGCTGAGACTGCGATCCGTGAAGAGTCACATTGCGAGCTGCCAATCGAACGCCCGATGAATTCACCTTGCGCTATCCCCGCGCGGAATTCGAGTCTTGCAAAGACGGGTCCGCAGAAGAGATCGAGTGCGAGGAGGTCAAGACGGGAGGACGGTACGACGAATGATGTGATTCCGGAAGGCGAGGAACACAGAACTCGAGATCGGGAGTCAAGTCGAAGAAAACAGAGTCATTCTGGCCATGTTCAATCAAGATCATCCACCCGCTCACCAGTTTATGGCCTCAAGGACGCATCTCCATCAAAGAGCACCAGCGTGGCGGGCAGAAGTTTTCTCGATGTTAATGACGGCTTCAGCGACGAAGAAGATGAGGGCGCGCCATTTCCTGCTGTGGCTCAAGGTCGAAAGCGGGATCAGAGCAGTGACCGCAATGATCGGAGAAGATCTGGTCGACAGAGCCCGGCACCAAATGAGGCCATCAAAGTCAAGCGCAGCAGTTCCCGCCTGAAGCGTTTGTCTGCGCCTCTGAATCACAAAATCGACGAACGAGCCCGCGATTCCCCCAGCCCCCAACCAGTGCAGAACCATGCACCTGCTGGTTACGAGCGTCCTCAATCCGCCGACTCAGTCGACGATGCCGTCGAGTCTTATTTGTGCTCACCACGTTTATCGCAGAAGATTCGGCATCCTCAAACAGGTCGTGTTATATCCTTCTCAGAAGTCGGTGATTCTGAAGGCTCTGCGGTTTTTTGCTGCGTTGGAATGGGCTTGACGAGATACATCACCGCCTTTTATGATGAGCTGGCACTGACGTTAAAGCTGCGGCTTATTACCCCGGATCGACCGGGTGTTGGCGATAGCGAGCCCTATTCTGATGGCACTGCTACGCCGCTGAGTTGGCCAGGTAAATTGATGTTGCTTCAATTGAGAAGGACGCGCTAATTGTTGTAGATGATGTTTATGCTATTTGCCAGACCCTCAAGATCACAAAGTTCTCTATTCTCGCTCACTCCGCCGGTGCCATTTACGCACTTGCTACGGCTCTTCGAATGCCTCAACACATCCGCGGTCGAATACACCTCCTCGCGCCCTGGATCCCTCCCTCCCAAATGAACGTCTTCGGTACCTCACAAACCCTCCCTCCAACCAACGCTATCCCTACCTCGCAACGAATCCTCAGAGCACTCCCGACACCCATCCTAAAGGCGGCAAATAGTAGCTTCATGACCGCCACGAGTAGCTCAATTACTAGCTCATTACCCAAAACACCACGACGAGGCAAGCGAAAGAATAATGGCGGGCGAGACAGCACAGCTAGTTCGCGTAACGTTACCCCGAGCTTGGATAAAGAGAACGTGTATCACAAATCACCCGGTCACGGCGACACAGAATTGGAACCTCCCAATGCCTCAGAGAACATGGACAGAATGAGCATTCCACAAGGCACAAGAGGCGATTCGGATATCATCGCAGCCGCGGCGGACGCCATGGCAGATAAGGAACGCCAAATGACCTACGATCTCCGACTAACCCACGCCATCTGGGAACTCGCCACAACAGGCGCAAACCCCGCCGTCGACCTCCTCGTCTGCCTCGAGCGCCGTCACACAATCGGCTTCCGCTACGTCGACATCACAAGACCCGTCGTCATCCACCACGGCAGCAGAGATACCCGCGTCCCCGTCGATAACGTCAAATGGCTCGGCAAGACGATGCGGCGCTGCGAAGTTCGTGTTCTCGAGGGTGAAGGCCACGGTCTCATGGCTAGCGCGAGTGTCATGGGCTCTGTGCTCATGGAGATGAGTAAAGAGTGGGAGGATTGGATGAAGGTCACTGGTGCAGATGGGAGGAAAGATCGTGAGAGGGGACGACGAGGGACACTCGTGCGATAAGAGTAATATTTCGACATACTTGTCTTGATACCCCAGAGAGACGGGCTTCATGCTTGGTTTGGTTGAGGGACCAAGGTTGGAGTATGATATCTCGTTTGTTTCTTTATATAACATTAATCTCGAGGACTGCCACGTCCCATGTAATGTCTTTTACATATCAACGCTTAATGATAGCTAGCTTCTCTCAATGATACCTTTGACGCTTTTACTTTAATCAAAATGAGTTATCCCTCCGCGAGCATCCTCGTCCAATCAAACTTGCGCCATCCCTTCTTGAAGCCCTCCACTCTAGGATCGCCCCTCATCCAGCGGCCCTGCTTCTTCATAACATGCGGCTCCGCATCAACAATGCCCCCGAGGACTTCACGCGCGAAAAAATCGCCCCTCGGCCAACGACCCGCATCTTCAATAATATGGCCCAATCCGCCATCTAGCGTAAACCACACGTGAAAATACGGCATCTCCTTCGCGATAGAGCGTCTAAATGCGGAACGGCCCATGCCGTCGCGCGCTTTTGCGCCCGTGTCGATGATCTTGCGATGCTGACTCCACTCCTCGTCGGATGACAGGAACGCCTCTTTGAAGTACGCTGGAGCCGTGGCGCCTTCTTCGTAGGGGATCGGGACGGCGACCATGGCTGCGTGCATGCGCCGATGGGGCTGCGCTGCGTTTTCGTAGAATACGACCTCGCGACCCTGTTCGTGATACATCCGTGTCAAGCTCTTCATAAAGTTTCGTATCTCCTCCCACTCGTCGTCGTCGCACTCTAAGAGATTCGCGCGGTGTGCGAGGGGGACGATGACGGCGCCGCCGGGGGAGATCTCGGGTTCGGTCGCGAGGGTGAGAAAGGCGCGCGTTCCGAGGGCGATGACGGGTGCGAGGGGCGGTTGGTTCTTGTCTTCGTGGTGGCACAGGGGACAATTGTCGAGAGCGCGTGACATTTTCTGGAACTCGGATACAGCCATGTTTTTGAGGTTGATGTCGGATTTGTGCAGGCGCTTGGCGAGCTTCTCGGCGTTTTCGTCCATGTAATCCAGATCGTTATCGAACTTGCCGTCCTTTGCGATACGTTCTGCTAGACGGAGACCTTCGCCGCCAGCTTGGTTCTTTGTACGACGTTCCTCGCGGACCATGTCGTCAATTGTCATTTCTGTGTTCTCCTCGACGTTTCCGCGCTCGCGACCGCGTTTGTTGGTGATGGCTTTGGCTTCGTTACGTGTACCGGCGAGCTGCCGGTTGTCCATCACGCTAAGTACGACGGCTTCGGGGTTGGATTGGGCTGTGGCGAACATTGCTGCGGCTTTGTTGTATTCTTCTTCGAGCTGTGCAGCATTCGGGGCACGGCGGAGTTTCGCTTTCATCATTTGCGCGCGGAGACGGTTGAGTGCGGATTGGTCCATCACGGGAGTTGATTGAGGACGCATGTCTGGAATAATTGTTCCTTGTTCAGGCTCGGGAGGTGGTGAGTCTTTGCGCTGGCTCTTGATCCTCTCACGGTAGAGGTCGCCGGTTGGCTTGTCGTGGCCCTTGTAGTCTTTCCCGTAGATCTTGCGTCGTTCCATCTCTTCCTTCTCTTCCCGCGCGTCGTCGAAATATCGCAGGTCGCCAAACCGTTCCATCGCGACATCTTCGATGGGACGACCGCTTTCTTCAGCTGCCGTGTATGCAGCTTTGAGCTTGGTCATTCGCCATGAAGAGCCAGCGTCGCCAAAGGTGTAATTTACAGTTGGTGCGGTCGGAATGTCAAGTTCATCGATGGACTTGCCCTCGTTGATGTTGTTGATGTGAGTGTTGATCTCGCGCTTGGACACGACACGCTTCGGCTCAGGTTTTGGGGGTGGTGACTTGTTCTTGTCGGGTCGGTGAATGTAGTCGACCTCGATGGAGGAGGGAGCTGTCATCCAAGAGTCTCGCTGCAGGGATTTCGATCGGTCGACTGAGTCTTGGCTGGCTGGCTTCTCTTCGTCGGGAATGGGGAGATCTTCTTTGGGGTCTGTTGTCTTACGATGCCGGTCGTCGGCGTGCCGTCGCGATCGGTGGCCATCTTCGTCGTCGCGGGAATGGCGCGAGCGCTTACTTCGGTGACCATCGTCTTCGTCGTCGTGTCTCCGACGATGGCGATGTCTATGTCCGTCTCTGTCTCTTTCGCGTTCCGAGTCGTGTCGATGATGATGTCTGTGTTTGCGATGTCGCTTTTCGTCGTGGTCGCGTTCTGCGCGCTCCCTCTCGGCCTTCTCAGCGGCCAGCGACTTTTCAAACTCGTCTAGGCCGTCCATTTGGAAAGTATGGGGCCGTGGATACAGCACAATTGAAGTGTTGATGGAAAAGTATTGCTTGGATAGCTGAGCCGTTACGTCAGGAGCGAAAAGCTGATGCAGCGCAAAGTGGGGCCATCACGGAGCTTTAGTTATGACGAAAAGCTTCACCCTAGAGTGCCTCCATTGGACCACAAGATTTTATTTATACCCTCTGCTTGCAATTTATCCTTATCAGTACTATTACAGCATAAATGTGGGAATTAATCTTATTTATTTATTTTCTGTCTTGGCTTTTCCTTGGAGATGCGGATTGCTCTATTATGCGAAGGCATTCCGAGGACATGCAGAACATGACCCTGAGAACCAGCGGTTTCTCCAAATGCAGCCAGGCGATATCACGAATGGGAACACAACATAAGGTAGTCAGCAAGATATCCAAGGTGGATAAAAAGAAAACACAAGGGTATGAATTAAGTACACGAATTAGGTATGCACAGAACTATTGCTAAACAAAATATCTACCCCGTCACCTCACTGACGTGGGCATCTTCTGAGCCTGCCATGATTTGTAGTGCTCATCCAACGTCTCGCTCAGAGGCCGGTACACGATCCCAAGTTCCTTGATCCCACGCTCATTGCCAACCTCAAACCTCACCCCGAGATTCGCCCGCATCCACTTCTGCGTCAGCCCAAACAAAGGCCCAACGATCCGAATCAATAAATTCGGCAGCGTGTGACGCGGAAGAACCCAGCGGCGCTTCGCTTGAGGCCGTATCTGCTTCGAGATATCCACAAATCTCACCATCTCTTTATCACAGATGATGTATCGCCCCTGCGCAGACTCCGTCTCTGCTGCCCTGATATGTGCCGTAGCTACCTCCCTCACATCAACGGTGCAGAAACTCAGATCGGGTATGCCAAACCAAAGCTGTCCGCTGAATAGCTCGTCAAGCAAGAACAGACTTCCGGAATCTGATCCTGCTGTGAGGGAGGGGCCGAGGACTAGGCCGGGGCAGATGACTACCATGTCCCAGCGTGACTGGGCCTTTTGGATTTTCCAGGCTTCTTTCTCGGCGACGACTTTGGAATAGTGATATGGATTGTGAGTAACGGAGCTTGATTCGTTGAAGTAGCTCTCAGCCAAGGTGTTGTCTTTCATGCTCTTCACATCGATGTAGTCTCCAAAAATAGCACCGACTGGGGTATGTTAGTGACTGTATGTCTGTAGAGATTGAGTTTCTTACTAGTAGATGTCAAAACCACCCGTTTGACAGTTTCGGTGCTGTTCACGCTGTTCAGAACATTACGCGTTCCTTGCAACGCAGGATCTACCATATCCTTCTGTCCATCCTTGATCTTCTCGGCCATCAAAAACGGAGACGCAACATGATGAACTACCGAGCAGTCTTTCATAGCAGGTTCAAATGAGTCCGGCTTGAGAAGATCTGCTTCAAAGAGGTCAAGCTTCCCGGGGTATTTCTCTTGCAAGTCTCGTAGTGGCTGGACTTTTCGCGTGCTGGTCAAGTCGCGTACAGTAGTGTGCACGTTATATCCGGCTTGGAGGAGCTGATTGACGAGATGGATGGCGATAAAGCCACTGCCGCCGGTGACCATGTGGGTATCTGATGCCATGGTTTCGAATTATGTGCTATAGATGCTGAAGAAATGTGTACTGTTTCCTTGTCTCTTTGATGTGGATCGATGAAGCCTTATAAGGAGCTCTGAACCTGGTGGTTTTCGGCTTCCGCGGGCGTCGGTGGATACGACGGCATTCTTATCCTGAATTTAGGTGGTATCGATGAACTGGACCAAGCACTATAAAGAGTCTACCCCGCAACTTTAAAGTAGATCTGATGGTGATTTGACTGAAATAACCATCAAGGGTGGTGCCCGCAGGCCGAAAGATAGTCTTTCCTCAGGCTCTAGTTAAGGAGAATGGTTCGTTCCGTTAGCCTCAGATTCTTGCAGCAGTTTTTAGCACAATGGCAAGCTCTCGGTGACAGGAGCTGACTCCAAAGGCTTCCTCATAGGTGCCCAATGCTCATAAAAGAAGGTTCTGTAAGATGTATCAGTGAGGTCCTATTGCGAAAATCAACTACCTTTGATGCATTTGATGAGTGTTGCAAGCAACCTTTGCCCAATGACAGCTCGAATATCTCTCGAACAGTGCAGCTTATCACCCCATATCTCCCTCCAAGGCCGCCAAGTTTCCAATCGCCTCCTCTTCAGTTCATTGCTTATCCTCTCTTCACGTGGCCAGCGAGTAAAAGTTTAGAACCGACCCGCATCTCCAGTTTCGCCCCCCCCGAGCTATCTCTCTTTAAGGGTTGATCCCGCAAGGATAATGCTCCAATCATCCCCGCAGACCTCGGCCTACTCCGTATGGGGTGAAGGCACAAAAAAAGTAGTTACACAAGGGACGAACCATATAAAAAACCTCGGCTGCGGTATTTTTCTAGTTTATCCTTTTTAGCCAGGTTCTTTCAAAAGTATCATTTCTCATTTTGGCTGTGAGCACGCGACATCAGCTGAGATGGCTGCTATTCCCGATCCCGAAAAGGAGTCTAAATCCGAAGCGCCTCAGCTCACCACCGAGGATCAGCTTGGAGTTCGGACTGTCTATGGCGATGAAACGCATAGAAGGCTCAAGGGCCGGCATATCCAACTTATTGGAATTGGAGGGACCATCGGAACTGTTCTTTTTGTATGTTCTTCAACTCTACGACTGCACTGCACCTTTAACAAACAATGGATCCATGGCTAATGCTCTCAGGTCCAAATCGGCAAAGGTCTAATGCAAGGCGGCCCGGGAAGTCTCTTCATCGCCTTCTCCTTCTGGTGTCTAATCGTCCTCACTATCACAATGTGCATCGCCGAAATGGTCTCTTACACGCCAATCTCGTCTCCGTTCGTCCGATTTGCCGGTATCTACGTCGACGAAGCTCTCGGTTTTGCTTCCGGCTGGAATTTCTTCATCTTCGAAGCTGCGCTTGTACCCTTCGAAGTCACAGCTTGCCATTTCATTCTTCAATTCTGGACCGATGCGATTCCTGTGGGCGCTACTATCGCTGTGATTATCGTACTGTATGCACTCATCAATCTCATGGCAATTCAGTATTTTGGCGAGACTGAGTTTTGGGCTGCTATTGGAAAAGTCATTTTGATCGTTGGCCTCATCTTCTTTACCTTCATCGTCATGGTTGGGGGGAATCCGCACAAGGACGCGTTCGGGTTTACCTACTGGAAGAGCCCTGGCGCTTTTGCGGAACTTTACTACGACGGCGCCTTGGGTAAATTCGTAGGCTTTCTGGCTTGTCTCATCCAAGCTGCCTTTTCGATCGCTGGTCCCGATTACGTCGCCATGGCAGCTGGAGAAGCCGAAAACCCTCGCAAGATTCTGCCCCGGGCTTTCAAGACGGTCTTTTACCGGCTGACCTTCTTCTTCGTGCTTGGATCCCTCTGTGTCGGCATTCTGGTGCCTTACGACGACCCAAACATGATTGCTGCGTTCAGGGATGGCAAGTCAGGAGCTGCTGCTTCGCCATACGTTATCGCCATGGACCGTCTTGGGATCCGGGTTCTGCCGCATATCGTTAACGCCATGATTCTGGTGTCGGCGTTTTCCGCCGGCAACTCCTATGTGTTTTGCGCGACGAGATCTTTGTATGGCCTTGCGCTTGAAGGAAAAGCACCGAGGTTCTTGAGGATCTGTACCAGGACCGGTGTTCCCATTTACTGCGTCCTTGTGGTGCTGCTCATTGCTCTGCTATCTTTCCTTCAGCTCTCGAATAGCTCGGCTGTTGTTCTGAGTTGGTTTGTCTCCTTGGTCACAGCGTCTCAACTGATCAACTTCTCCGTCATCTGTCTTACATACCTTTGCTTTTATCGTGCAACAAAGGTACAGGGATTTGACCGCTCTACACTTCCTTATCGTGCATGGTTTATGCCATATGCCGCGTACGTCGGACTAGTTGCGACCTTTATCATGGTATTCGTTGGAGGATATACTGTTTTTCTGCCAGGGATGTGGGATATTGCTAGCTTCTTGTTCTCGTAAGTATCTCTACTGAACTGACAATGACACAACTGACCACCACAGATACACTTCGGTTGGATTGTTCCCAGTTTTTTATGTCGGATGGAAGATTGCCCACAAAACCAAGATTATCAAGCCAGCTGAAATCGATTTACGACACAACTTAGCCTCGATTGAAGAGTATGAGAGAAATTATGTGGCTAAACCACCAGCGTACGCACATCTGCTCTTTAATGAACGACAAAATGCTAATCAACTCACAGAAACTGGTTCGAGAAGGGGTTCCACTTTTTATTTGGTTGAGGGCATGATGGAGCAAGAGAATTTACATGTCTAAAGAGTAGGACGCAAGAAACGGGGGATAAAATATCAACGTAGTTTGGCGACATGACTGAGCATTTCTATACATCTACTGGCGAAAATACTAGACGGCATCTGGGGCGGTTAGATAAAAGAGCACTAGCATACGATACCCAAATTCAATCCCAAAGCTATCTTTGGAACGCATATTTAAAGCCAGAATGTTCTCCGTCTATGCTTGAGACTTGCCAGAGCCTATTTCTCAACATATGGTGCCAACGTCTCAGCAGATCTCCTCAAAAGTTCAGTGTAATAAGTCTCAGATAACAATCCCGATCCATGATTAATAATGAACTGCAGTTGATCAGGCGTAACATCCACCTCTCCCGTCTCCAACTGAGCCTTGCCATAGTCCCCAACAGGCGTTCGATCAATAGCTGGCATAAACTCAACGGCCAACCCACCGTCATACCCAGCTTCAGCGAGCGCTTTCATGATTTTAGGCCAGTCGAAAGATCCATCTCCTGGCGCAAGTCGGTTATTATCGCCCACATGAAAATCAACGATGCGGGATTTGCAGGCGTGGATAGCTGCGATAAGATCCCTTTCCTCGAGTGCAAGGTGGAAAGGGTCGAAGGCAATACCGACCTCGTATCCAATATCATCCGCGAGGGCGAGAGCTTGGTTTGAGCGATTGAGAAAATAAGTCTCAAATCTATTCAACGGTTCAAGGCCAATCTTGATACCTCTCTCCTGGGCAAAGGCAGCAACTTCACGAAGACCTTCTACAGCCCACTGCCACTCATTCTCCGGTGTAGACGAAGGAGCAATAGTGCCAACTGTTCCAGGAACGACTGTGGTGATTTGGCCGCCGAGCTCAGCGGACATGTTGACGACTTGCTTCATGTATTCGATGGTATCTCGTCGTTGTTGGGGATCAGAGGCAAGGAGGTTTCGTTTACCGTGCATGACCGTGACGGTTCCCCAGCACTTTATGTGGTATTTTTGAAGAAGCTCGCGGGTTGAGTCGATGGGGAATTGATCGGGCTCACCCGCGAGTTCAATGCTGGTGTAACCGAGACGGACGAGCCTTTGGAGGGTCTGCTCAAGAGGCTCGGGTCGCATCCAGGTATGAGAAGAGAGATGCATCTTGAAATGAGTATTAGGGTAATTATTCGAAGGCCCTTAATGTCTGAGAGTTGATTGAAATTCTAAAGATATGTTGTTTCTTTTTATGTTTACTTGATGTCAGCTTTATGCTGTCTGTTCAATGGATGTTAGTGAGCGGGTGATTGTCCTCCGCTAAAGTGGAGCATGTATGACTAGAGACGGAGCATCAGCTTCCGCCTTATTAATTGAATTGGTGAGACTACGGAGCTCGCATTACTAACGAGTCATGCAAGTGGATAACAGCGAGAGTCGTATGACCTTACTCTCAAGGGACACAAGATTCCGCTTCGAAATCTTCCAACTCAATATCAGTTTGGACGAACTATATATATTCGGATCATGTCTCGAACAATGAGAACAAACCAACTCATCAGACTTCCACCAGCTCTCTACTTCTACACGAAATTCAAGACCTGACTACAAAACTATCAAGTATCATGTCTATTCCCTGGAACGACGACTCAGTCTTTGAGTCTTACAACATCATCGAAGAGACGTAAGTTCTAAATCATCAGACGCTTTGATCAATAGCTGACTTCGCCAAAGATTCAAGACTGTCTCATCTCATGACATCAGAACAGCAATTCTGATCCCCAAGAATCTCAAACCAGGTCACCACCCGATCATCTATCACATTCACGGCGGTTTTCTAGTCATGGGGAGTGGCTTGTTTGCCCCTTTCTTCCCAAATTGGGTTGACAAGCTTGCGATTCAAAACTCCGCTATCATCGTCTCCTCCGACTACAGACTCTTGCCTTCTGCGAATGGTCTGGATGACGTTCTGGTAGATGTCGAAGATGGCTGGCAGTGGACTAAGAACAGGTTGCCGGGTATCTTGAGAGAGAAGGCCCCTGGCCACTCTATTGACTTTTCTCATGTCCTTCTTGCTGGCGGATCAGCGGGGTAAGCCATCTCACAAAAGTCATCAAGACTTGTTTCTAACGCTCTTGTTAGTGGATACTGCTCTACTCAGCTTGCGCTCTCTCATCCTGGCGACTTTCACTCTCTTGCTGTCGTTTACCCTCTGCTAGACACCAAAGACAGACTGTACCTTCAAGGTGCACTTCCCAACGAACCTACAGTGTTGCGTATGCCGCTAGAAGAAATCCCATCGATGGAAGATACTCTAGCTTGGATCGAGAAGATGCGTAAAGATCCCGAATCAAGGGCTGGCTTCGAGAGGACCCCCTTCGCAGTCGCAGCTTGCCAGCGGGGTATCTTCTCATCTCACATGCTGGATAATAAGCGTCTTGACAAGACGGACTTCCATCCTCTCGAGAGAGTCGAAGCTGGTGCGAAGTTGCCCAAGCATATGTAAGTCACTCCAGCTATACGAAAATGATGAGAAAACTGACCGAACGTAGATGGATTATGCATGGGGATGATGACTCGACTGTACCTATCCGCGGCTCTCAAAAGTTTGTTGATCTGGTGGCTGAGAAACTACCAGAGACTGTTGTGCGGTACGATCCCGTTGCTGGCGAGGACCATGGCTTTGAATTCGACGAAAAGAGATGGGAGTCTTTCGCTGATGAGGCACTTGGCTTTGTGAGAGATGCTTGGTTAGCTTAGAACGTTAGTCTACATCATCATAGCTCACCCACCGCATACTGGGTAATGTCTGTCAATTCCAGTAATGGCCGAGATGCAAGAGACAGTTTGAAGATATCATACTTTGCCACCTCGTTTATGAAATCGTTATCACAACAGCAGGTCCTTTTGCTGCGATCAAATGCAGACATCCTTGGTTCGAGGTACAAGTATCTTGGGTAATAAAACACTGCAGATTCTACCAACCCCTCCGAACACAAAGAGGTTATCGTTTCCGACTCCGCGACCACGATATCAGCCTATCATACCAAGCCTCTTGGGTAACATCCACCACTGCAACTATTGCGATATCCAATAAATCCCCCTGCCTGATGTCCTGTGCCCCATGGCCCCCATGGCCCCCAACTCATATTGTCTCAACTCCCAAGAAGGCCAAGCCAGCGGCAAAAAAACAAACCGTTATCATTCTAGCCACGACAAGACGCCGTGCCATCTCAAAAAGTTCCCCAACACCGGAGTTTTACTGGATAGACTTAATTATTTGGGTTACAACTAGAGTGGGCAGCCGGTAGATCTGATAAGGCTACTCCGTATTGTACAACTGATCACCAGGCCAATGAGGAGCTCTCGTGATGCCACTTGCCGAGTCACGATGTCGGACGATAGGGATCTAGTGACTCTCGGGGGCGGGACCCCTCACACGGTAGACGGGAAAAGAAGTGGGCTCGTCTCCGCAAGTGGAGATCTCCGACGCCGATCGACCTAGCACCAACACGGACTGCTCACACGTCATTCGAGTGCGTGGCTTGAGGGGAACCAAGCATTGGCTCGTCTCGAAACTTGGCATGGTCATTTCCTCTCTTTTTCCCATGCATCTATATTGATATTCGCCTTTTGATATTGTTGAGAACCTTTTTGAAGCATATAAAGCCCTCTGTGAATACCCTGCTTTTCTGCCGTGAGGATAACGCCGCTTTGTCTTCTTATCTACTAGTGCTGTGCTGTGCTGTGCCGCGTGCCTAAGCGAGCTTCACCTCTTTTTTCCCGCCCATCTCTCACGCGAGAATTTCCAAACGGTCATCCCTTTTGACCATGAGATTCCAATCCCCTCTTACCGCAGTGGTTTCGGCCCTGTGGCTCCTCTGCCCATCAGTCCTAGCCCAAGAACCCGCGGATGCATCGGGTTCTTTATCCCTCAACACCGACAAGCCATTGTGGACATTTGAGTACGAGACTTCGACCCCCAACCTCGCCAACTGGGTTGGTCTGTACTACAGCGCCGGCGGCGGGCCCGTGGACCAGAAGAAGGGCTCGTCCAACTCCATCAAGTGGAAGTGGGCGCCGCATGACAAGGGCGATGTGCAGCTTGACTTTGGGAGCCTTGAGCCTGGAAACTACACTGCGTTCTTCCTGTCGAATGGCGGCTATACGTGGCTTGCTCCACCGCTTCAGATCATCAAGGGTCGTGAGCTCGATGGTGATGTGAAGTTTATTGTTTCTGACGTTTCTCTGCCTAATGCTCGTGTTGGTGATGGTTACTCGCATAGCATCAGAGGTCTTGTCCGCGGTGGAGGCGGCACCATGAAATTCTCCAGAGAGGGCTCTAATGTTGACTGGATCAAGATCAGCGCTGATGGTATCATCTCTGGAACGCCTACGTCAAGCGCTGACAAAGCCGTCTTCACCGTTCGCGCCACCGGAAGGGATTCCGCCTCTTCCGGCGTCTTCACCATCAATGTCTCTGGCTCTGGCAAAGCTTTCCTAAGTCAGCTCAAGGTCATGACTCTCAACATGTGGAACGGCGGTACTATGGTTACCAGCTACCACGACAAGCAGGTCAATTTTCTTGCCTCGTCCGGCGCAGACGTTGTTGGTATCCAGGAAGACCAGCAGGGTCGCCATGTTTCTCGTCTCGCCGATGCTCTGGGCTGGTATCACTGGTCCAGCGGCGGCGATGTCGGTGTTCTTAGCAAGTATCCCATCGTCGAGGACTACGGTGTCATCAGTGGTCCTGCTCGCTCCGGTGGTGTCAGGATTGCTCTCGATGGCAAGAACCAGCAGATCAACTTCTTTGTTGCTCATCTGGGCTATACTCCCTATGGACCTTACGACACATGCTATTATCATCTGCCTGTTGATAAGATCATTCAGCGAGAAGCCCAGTCTGGTCGCACTCCTCAAATGAAGGCTACCCTTGAGGGAATGAAGAGCCAGCTCGACAACGCTGACGATGTCCCTGTATTCTTCGTCGGCGACTTCAACGCCCCCTCTCATCTCGACTATGTCGATGGTCTCAAGGAGAAGAACTGCGGATACACTGACATCCAATGGCCTACCTCCGTCCTCCCCAAAGAGAAGGGCCTCATCGACTCATTCCGCGTGGCTCATCCAGACCCCGTCAAGGAGCAGGGCATCACATGGTCGCCCATCTACATCTGGAACGGTGGCTACGGCAAGCCCGAACCTCTTGACCGAATTGACTTTATTCTTCACAAGGGTAAGGGCCTCAAGGTCACTGACTCTCATACCGTGGTCGTTGGCGAGCCTAAGCCTGAGCCTAACCATAAGGAGAATGAGTGGTTCTCTGACCACGCGGCTGTCTTGACGACTTATGAGCTTTAGGTCTGGAACCAAGCTATGAAATCAACTTTGCTGTTACGGCCTATTTAGATGACTTGATGAGAAATAAAAATGAATAGAAATTTCTTCAACAGAATGTATACAACAGAGGTCCCTTGACGGCGAATCAGCGCGAGATGAGATGATGTTTCTGTACCCCAGCTCAAAGGAAATGTCGCGTCGAGCCCCAAGTTGAAGAATGTTTTATCGTAAATGTGATAAGAGAATAACATGCTAATAACCTAACAGACATCTTGGTTTCAATTGGAAGTCGAGTCGCGCCCACGATTCCCTCGACAGCAGGAGTTGCTGCTGTCGGACGATCAATTTCTATAAATACACTAGACTCGGCAATCAAATAACCATGTGAAATTCCACATGCAATTCCCATCTACAAACAATTACTTAATTGCCGTCTCAAAACCGGGGTCCTTTTGTTTTGCGCCTTCTGCAACCCATCGCGTTTCAGGAATCTAGCGAAAGCGGGTGAAACAAACCCCGGAAACCACAACATGTCCATTCTCCACAGATCAGATCATGAAGCGATTTTGTTTCTGCCAAGTGATCTATCTCTCCGCAAGAACCCATCGGCTGCCGTACTTGTCGTCCACAGGCTTCCAGTCCTCGAAGTATTCCTTCTCAGGGCCCTTGGAGAGGTTGTCATAGTCCCATCGCGCGGGGTAGCGATAGAAGTAGACGTGGCGGAGACTGAGGGTTGATGATCTGGAGCCGGAGCTGAGAAACGTCCGCATCATATTTCGGATTGCTGTTTCGGTATAGATATCTCGGAAGGCGGTGTGATCGTTCCATAGTTCGTCTCTGATGGTGAGAGAGGTGAGATTTGGGGGTAGGACATCGGCTAATGGTTGCCAATCCTCCGATGCTGTATGGCCATGGAGAAAAGTGAGAGGGATTTCAAGATCCGTTAGAGATAGAAACTCTCGAAGGTCTTCCATACGGCCGTAAGTCAATGGCCAATTATGGTCGGAGAAATCAATAAGTCCTCTCTGCATAATAGTCAAGCTGAGCGTTAATTTGGTCAATGTCTGACGAACATGCTCCAGTCCTCTTCTCAGCTCATCGACATCAAAGTCGCACTCAAAAGCAGGAAGATAACACGCGTAGAACAGATTCTTGAGATTGGGCGTCTGCGCAAGCATTGCCGTGATGTTATGGGTGTTTGACGAGCAGTGATCCAGATGAAGCGTCGTGAGAAAGGTAACCTGCGGTGCAGGTGACAGAGGCCAGAAGGGAGTCGTGTCTGCCAATGCGCTGTTGTCCCCTTTGCGATGGCTGGCGAAGCTTTCCAGGGAGAGAGTTCTAGCGTTTGGAAGATAGAATGACAATGGGTGGATTCCTCTTGGAAGTTGCTGGTAACCTAACCAACCTCGCGGATTAGCGACTTCGAAGTGCGTGATGTTCTGAAGATTGTTCGATTTGCTTCGAGGTGAAAGCGAGTTCTTGAATAGCTCGAGGAGCCATTTGTGACTGTATAGAAAGTATCCAAGGTCGATTGTAAGACTCTGGACTTCGGTGCAAGTCGTGATGATGAGCGATAAGGTAAGATCAAAGTCGCGATCCGCAAACGCCCCATTCAGCTTCTCCGTTTCAGAAACGCTCAATTCCTCAATCCCAGCAACAATTATATGTCGAGCATTCTCATTCTCCACCGGGTGAAAAGTCAAAGGCTTCAATTTCCCCGTATGACGAAAATGCTCATCGTGAACATAATTCTCAATCCGAGATCTCAAGCTCTTGACATGGCTCCTCAGCGCTGGTCGACTCAATATCGCAAAAAGAAAACCAACGCCCCAGGGTAGGCGCCTTCTGCGTGCCGCGCGTATCTTCTCGAGCCGTCTCAACTCTTTGGGCTCAGGTGGCGGGGAATCAGGCGCTTCGACGTCGTGGGTTATGGTGATGTCGCGGTAGAGAACTGAAACAGTTGCGGTGTGGAGATCTTTGCTTGTTTGACAAAGATGGAGTTGATCGCGAATGGATAACCGAGGGATGATCTCGAATCTCAAGATGTCGATTGTTTCAACGAAAGTGGCCATGTTTGCGACAATTTGATGACAGTGAGAGAGTGAGTGAAAGTACAGAGAGAATTCTTAATATCTTTCCTCGTATTTGAGATTATATAGAGTCGGATTCACCGAAGCTATACGCCCTTTTGCTCTAGATTCGGTGACTTGCTCATCCGGCGAGGGTCACTCCAGGGCCCATCGTGAAGAGAGAAACTGTGGATCGTCAACGCTGAGACCCGTGCTCCCCGACGGTACAAGCCGAAACCAGACCGAGTCATTACAGAGTCGCAATCTTTGTCTGTATACGACTCTGCAAGTCAATTGATACACTGGATCTTCTCAGCAGACGTTATCTGATACAATTGATAAGCGAGTGCTCTCCTCTTGAGTAGAAGAGCCTCGAGAAGAGAAAACAGTTTTTTTCCGCTGAGTAACACGCCAAGAATCTGAGCGCAGACTAGTCAAACTTAAAAGGCTGGAGTATAGAAACTTATCAGATCAATCAGCGTCTCCCCCAAGATAAGACGTTAGTAGAAACCAACAATGTTCTTTAATTGGAATACCAAGCTTTCTCTCCTCTATTTCTAGATAGCCAAGAAAGAGCTTCATCCTGCGGGGAGGGAAAGGGGGCGCGTTGGCAGTGACACACTGCCAAGAGCATTATACCCAGGTCATGATACACTATATCAGCGGGGTTCTTCTCGTTCAGAAGTGCCGATATCTCTGTATAAACGACGCGCTCCCCAGATGATCACCACAGACACTGAGACGGCCAAGAAATAAGGGGACCGCCGGAAACTAGACGTTCCGCCCCCTGCAGTGGAGTATCTCTGCCATTACGACGTCGTAGAATTTCACAACCTGCGACGCCAGATCTGCCCTTGCTCCCGTAACATGCTTAACTGTAGCGCGCAGATCGCGACGCCAAACCAAAACGGTCTCGGCTACATGGTATTCCCGCCCAGACGTGGAGACACACAAAAAAAAGTACCGTAGCTGAGTGAAACAGTGACGCTTGAAACTGTGCCTTGACACGATGCTCGTTTCGCATCAAAAGTCGCCTCAATTTTGTAATCTATCAACTTAAAATAGTTTATTATAACGTCGCCAAGAACACTATAAAGATGAACTCAGATCCCGCCAAGCTAGGGGGTTTTCTCTCTCGTTATCCTGCTCTCTCTGTTCTAGGCTGGTACCTGGGCGACATACATTTCCTTTGTACGTTTCCTTGTGTTCTTCTCTCTTTCCTTGGAATCTTGTTTCTATTCTTCCTTGGTTTGTTTCTAGTCTTTTATATTTCGATTCGAATGGGAACTGGTTTCTCTTCTTTTTGGTAATACAACTTGCTACGATCCTTACGAAACGGTTCATCTCTTTTCGATCTTTCTTCAATATGGATTCTGCAAAGCCTCAATGTGGTGGTTCGGGGACGGGTGAAGATTATCCTCTTGCCTTGCATGTCGGAGGTCTCTGTAAGTGCTCCAGCGCTGAAAGCTTGTCACGGACTACTCCACCGTGATAAGCGACGTGTTTGCTTGGCGATCTAACAGTTCAACAGTCGCCGTATTTACTGTCTCTGCTTTCGGTAGGTCAAGTCTTCCGTGATATAGCATCTCAATCGCTAATGATTCTCAGGCGCTGGTTTCCCCGTCGCTGCTAAGAGAATAAAGTGGCTCAAGATGCCTCCCAAGGTCTTCTTTGCTTGCAAGCATTTCGGTACTGGAGTTTTGATTGCTACTGCTTTCGTTCATGTGAGTACCCACGAGCTACTGGTCCAAACTCACCTGACAATTATCTACAGTTGCTCCCTACAGCATTCGGCAGTCTCACTGATCCTTGTCTCCCCGACCTCTTCACCGAAATCTACCCCGCCATGCCCGGTGTCATCATGATGGCCGCCATGTTCCTCCTCTTCATGGTCGAGCTCTACCTCAACGCAAAGACAGGCGGCCACTCTCACGGCGGTCCAACCGGCACTACAGTCACCGTCGTCCAGCCTCCTCCTCCTCGACCTCAGCGCCCGTTCCCCGAGACCGCCAATTTCAATCATTCTCACACTCGCAACGACTCCAACGTTTCTGACGACTACGATGATGTTGACTACGAGAAGGCCATGGCTCGTGAGCTGTACGAGAAGGAGAACAAGCCTCATGCCTACTCTTACGAGCAGGACAACAACTCTTCCATGCCTGCTTGGTTCGTCGTCTTTTACGAGCAATACGTTCGACAGCGCTCTGAGATGATGGACATGATCAAGTCAACTCAGTACTCCAACCAAGCCGTCATCGATGACAAGCCCAGTCCCGAAGTCAGCCAGTCCTTCTTTGATGAGGAGGGTCAGACAATTGATCAGGCTACCTACAAGCGCATGTCGATGAACATCACCCTTCTCGAGGGAGGTATCCTCTTCCACTCTGTCTTCGTCGGAATGACCATCGCCATGACCACTGACGGCCTGGTCGTCCTTCTCACTGCCATCATGTTCCATCAGATGTTTGAGGGTCTCGGTCTCGGAGCCCGTATCGCTGCTGTGCCTTATCCCCGCGGAAGCTTCCGACCCTGGCTTCTTGTTCTAGCATTCGGTTCCACTGCACCCATCGGCCAGGCCATCGGAATCGCCAGCCGAAACTCTTACGACCCCGAGAGTGCACTCGGTCTAATCATGGTTGGAGTCTTTAACTCTATGTAAGTTTCCCTCAAACCACTTCTCTCAATCGATACTAACAATTCCCAGCTCTTCTGGTCTTCTCATCTACGCTGCTCTGGTTAACCTCCTGGTTGAGGACTTCCTTTCTGAGGAAGCCCAGCACCTCATGAAGAAGAAGGACAAGATCGCCGCTCTCTGCTGGATCGGCCTCGGCGGTAAGTCTCTCCCCCCTCTCGTCGTCCGTGCTCTCGCTAACTCTGCCAAGCCTTTGGAATGTCTGTTGTCGGTGCTTTCGCTTAGACTTCACAAGTGTTTGAAAACAATAGACATGAAAACACGCGACGGAAAAGACGCGATTCAGGATTATGTTATCCTCATAACGGCTCTTCTTTTTATACCTGTACTATACTGGGGAAGGGATGGTGATGATGTTCGTCGGACTTTCATTCATTACGGAACGAACATTGGGATGGTGTTAAAATTTACGAATATATTGATGTGCATGGATCAACAAATGCGAGCGGGACATAATGATTATGATGACATACTGGGACTCTGAAAGTACTGCTGCTACGATAGAAAAGAAAATAGAATCTTATCTCACTCCGGATACTGAAGTTCCGCTTGTTGATGTTTGAGTTGCGCATTGATCTTTTGTTGCTGAGTGCATTGACAATAACCTGCTGAGCCAATAGGAAAGTTCTTGGCCGGTTTCATCATCGAGTTCCAGGATACGGTCTTGGCAGCTTGCAAATGTTTGATCAGCCCTTGTATTATAACTCTATTATCAACGTTATCTATTTATAGCTAAATAATACGATTGGCTCATCTACTTGTAGATGTCTCAATCTTCTTCGCAATGCGACAGGTCTCCATTGCTCTGCATCCCAAGCGACAAACTCCACGTCAGGCAAATGAATAATACCCCAGCCATAGCAATTCGAAGCTTCTAATGAATCCACAAGCGTTCTGAAGTCGAAATTTACACAAGTTTCTTGCATTACTGTTGGCATGACGGTTGATTATCTTGTACAATCTCGCTTGATGAACTTCAAATGTTCTGCTTAGAGACGCTGGGAACTATGCGCAAATGAGGTTTTATGCCCTTAGGCTCCCAGGTGCCATGACGTTGAAAGCATTATTTCTATGCCAGTCTTCGGCGTGCATTCAGGTCAAAAGAATCAACTATATGTCAAATAGCAACTTTTAATATCAGGAAAATAAAGAAAGAACAGTGATCAAGAATAATGCTAAAATTGTTGACGGTGGAGAATCCGCTGAAAGGAGGTTCTACCGAGAAGCCTCATATTGAGAGCTGAATGCATTGGTGCCGGTTTAGATTGATGAATTCTCAACAATGCCCGTCGAGTGGGCACTTTGCGTTTCATCCAGTCAAGCCATTTCAAAAGTCCATCACCTCCAATATGATCCGATGCGAAGAACCAGGGCGGAATATTTCCAGGCTCGTTGACTGACTCTCCAACTCTAATTGGTTTGAGCGTCTCAACGCTTTTGACCAGTTCCGCTTATGTCCAATCAGACATCACCAACTTTCCCAATTCGGTAATGTCCCATTACTTTCAATGAGGGCCTCTTGGTGATTTTATGTATAAAATGTGGTGTTGCTTCACGGCCTGTTTCTTTCCATGATTCATGATCAAACTTCCGAGGGGATACTGTATTCGGAGCCATGTCTTGCCATCCCCATCGCACTCCCGCATCACTATTCTGTGCACGATACAAGCTATTCCGGCTAACACTTTGACCCTACAGCATATGCCATCACGTAGAGCTAACCCCCATCTTAGGCAACAAACACAGCCTCAGGCTTCCTTTCAACGAGGGACTACAACAGTCGAGTTTGTAACCGCAACACGCTGCACGGCCTGTGGACTTGGTCTCGTCTCATTAGACTCAGCCTACGGATCCCCGGATGCCCTCCTTTGCACAACCTACCCGCCCTCAACAAACTCAACCCAAGTCACTCTTGTCGTCAGTGAACCACTCCCGACGGACAAACCCTCGGTATTGAGTGGTTGCTCGGCATGCTGGAAGGACTGCAAGAAAAGTCAGATGAAATGGCGCTGCAAGACATGCTGGAACAAAACACTTTGCAAAAGGTTCTAGAAAAAGGTCAAGAGACATTGCAAGCATATTTCAAGTGGAGAGGTTGTCATGATAAGGGTTGTGGATGAGGATTATGGTGACGATGGCAAGGACAGCGAGGACGACGATGATGGGTTAGAAAATGTTGTTGATGCAATTGTTAGCATCGTCACTTGATCACATTGTCCCTATCTCCGTATAGTTAGTTGGTGGAGGACAAACCCCTTCTTTACGATAAAGGTATGTTCGTTGTTATTACTACTTGCGCCAGGCATCAGGCCAGGGGAGGAAATAAAACTCGGGACCTTAAGCCTAAGTAATGAAAAGATTTAGGTAACTTAGTATGATTTAGGATAAATTTAGGATACCTTGTATAGAATTATTTAGGTCTTATATCTTCTTACCCCCTAAGGCCAGGCTAGAACGAGTACACATCTGATCCAACACCCAATAGCAACTTTCGTGATATAACGTGGCAGTCTCAGGGAAACAGCGTCTCTGATGCCAATTATCTCATGTTCTGCATAGAAAACAAGTCGGAATCTCATAGATATCATTTACTTCAACGTCCCTACCACAGTAGTAACATTCCATATCCTCCCCGTCCACAAGGAAAAACACTGATTAATCCCACAAAAATCCACCGTTCTTTCTCCATAACCCATTCGCGTCATATCGCTTCTGCACAAGATTCAAGAACCGCTCATTCTTCTTACCGTAACTAGACTGCACAGGCTGGTCCAGAAGCGCGTAGTTTATGTACGGCGGGTTAGTGCGGTAAAACCCTGCCTCCTTGGCTGTTACAGCACCTGGGATGGCGTTTGTGCTGGCTACTCCAGGCGCAAAGGACATTGCTAACCTATCTCCGGCATTTCTGATGCGCTCGGCAAACCCGAAAATCTTTCTGTCGTCCTTGGTATCCAGCCAGGCTAGCGTGTAGTCGATCCAAACGGCATCGCCAGCGTCAGGTTCAAGGCCAAGCACGTTCTTTACCGCTGTGACGTTCTCGCCGGCTCGTATCGCGACGGCTGGTACTGGCACCAACGCCATGGAAAAGAGCAGGTTCTGATCACCGGCTGCTGTGGCGTTGGCCATATCTCGAAAGGCCTGCCACTGCTTCAGGTACAGATCAGCGCCGTACGGCGCCCACAAGTTAGGGAATGTGTGGCCACCGATCAACCAACGGTTCTGCGGCGTGTTGCCATTGTTGTTCGATGCTATCAGGGTTGAGTAGTTCTGTGTGGAGGTTGTGTCTGCAATTGGTTCAGCTGCGTAAAAGGCTGCAAAAGGATTTGCGTCGCCGGTCGGTGGTGAAGAGGCGTTGTAAAAGACATAGACGTTTATGAATGACAGTTGAGGGTTGGAGCCCTCTCCCATACTAAGGTACATGTGCGATAGAGGATCGTACCTAGCGATGAAGGCCTGCGTGGTGCTGAAAACCTGGCTGGCCTTGTCGATAGAGAAGGTCAAGATGCCGGCCCAAACCTGTGTCGTTTGCTTGTATTTCTTGAGACCGGAGCGCGTCACGATGCCGAACTGGTTGCCGCCGCCCTTGAGGGCCCGTAAGAGGTCGGGTTTGGATGTTTGGTTAATGTTGGCGATGGCACTATCGGCGAGAACAACCTCATAGTTCAGAACATTGACACAGGCCATGCCGTGTAGCCCGGTGAAGTAGCTAATGCCTCCTCCAAGAACCAGCCCTCCAACGCCAATTGAGGCGAATCTGCCCCCGATGACAGTCACCCCGTGAGGCTCAAGCGCTTCGTACATATCTACCCATCGTGCCCCAGATCCTACAACAGCATAGCCCTTATCAGCTACATTCTGGACTCCATCAACCAAATCCAATGAAATGAGAACTCCACCGTCGGTGCTGGACCAGCCGGGCCACGATCCATGACCACCGCTTTTAACGGCAAACCGGACGTCACTACCGCAGGACGAGAGTATCTTCACGATAGATGCCACCTGCTCCGTGTTTTTGGGAAGTGTGATGCAAGCCAGGCTCAGATCACCCGCCGTTTCGCGCCAGTTGCTACTTTGAACTGTCTCGTAGCCCGTCGAGTTAGACGCAACGAACGCTTCAGCTGGTAACGCCGACGCGAGAATTGAACATGCTTGAGATGTTGTTGAACAGTGGCAACTTGCCACTGCTCGGGTAGCCAACACAAGTAGCCCTCGTAAGAGTGTTGCCTGTAGGCTTTGCATTGAGCTGGTTTGCATAGTTACCCAAGGTTTCTCTCGAGGCTTGTTACAAGTTCCACTTAAAGTATGTGATGGAAGAGTTGGATGAGGATAGAAAAGGCCATCTTGGTGTTTTGACCAGTCACTCGTCGTTCTCTTCTTCGGTCTCACCGGGCTGAGTGAGACATTCTTCGCCTTTGGGCATCTCATATTAGCCGCCACAGAGGCATGAGGTAGCCCGTACACCAATTGGCGTGTATCTCACTCACCCTCTACCCAAGTCCATATGCAAAGCTTATGCTTGAAACCCTTTCTGGTCATCTCCTACTTTTGCATATCTGAGTGTGGGTGAAAGAAGCTTCGGGAAACTTGGACGAAATTATTATTACTTCGGACCAGCTTACTTTAGCACCGTGCTATAATATCAGAAGTTCTATCGCTTTCTGAGGGCTGGCTATGGAAAGGTCCAAGTATCTTACTGGGGCTAGCGAAGGCGGCAAGATATAATATAAGCTTCAGTGACTTCGAAAGATGCATCACGCAAATGGTACGAGGAATATAGTTCAAGCAACAGTAAATCGATTTAAAGAGTGACAGGATAATAAACATAAAGACCAAAGAATTCCCTGCAGCCAACACAGCCTCCTCCATAGAAACCCGGAAAGGAAGAGGAAAGGGAAACCCAGAAACCCAAAGCGTACCCAGAAAAAGCGCAGAACACTACTCAACATCGCTGTCCTCTGAGTCAGAGATGACGAGAGGATCATCCTGAGTGCCGGAAGTCAAGTCAATAAAGTCGAAACCGTTCTCTCTAGAACTTCTGGATCCCCGATACGGAGGGACAGCGGGCGAAGGGGAACTGGGGGTGAAGACTCTGCGTGGAGTCGGATGAAACCACGCCTGGATGCCTAAGGGGGGGCTGAGACGCGCCATCAGAATCAAGGCGACACGATGAACCAGAGGAAGACTGAGGGCTAGAGCTGGTGATAGAGCCTGTACACAAAGGCGTATCAAGCATCTGCAGTCTGAAAGCGAAATCCGGTCCTAGATCGGGTAATGGTCATAGTATCACCGTTGTGCATTTCCTCAAGTGCCTGTTCCATGTAAAGACCGGTCTCACGTTTGATACCCTGTTCGACCTTGACAGGATCTGGCTTGATACCTGGCTCGGCCTTGGTACCAATGCTCAAGGCCGTTGCGCTTCGGCCGCTTTTGGTAGTGGAGTTCCCGTTCACGTCGCTCAAGAAACCGGGTAATGAGGCCTGGAGAACGGTCTCGAAGATATCGCTCACGTCTGGCACGACGGTCTGGGTCATTCATATAGTCCTCAACCTCTTGAAAAGTGTCGAAGCCCTTGATTGGCACTCGGCCTGGAAGACGGAAGTGTATCCTTCTCTCCATGCCCCGCCCAAGAAGATGTGGCTAAACCCTTGGCCTATGACGGGTTCAAGGGCGTTTCGAGCGTGACCTGTTCCGCAGTCGCCCAAGACGAACTTTACAGGCCCTTGGGTCTTGGTCCGATAGCTTGCGCTATCCGCTTCTGGGGTGTCTCAACGGTCACCTCTGCCCGAGGGTGGCTAGACACCAGTGCCTGCGAAGGTGCCGACTGTTCAGGCAACGTTCGGGGTCCCTAGGAACCCGCGCGATGTTGGAAGCCGAGGAATCTGGCGAGTCGGGAGACGGCAAATGCTTGGACAGGGTCTGTGGCGCATCTTCCTCAAAAGGTGCCACTCGAGCCTTATTCTTTGGCCTGCCGTTGTCAATGGAGTCAAGTTCTTCCGCTAAGCACTTCAGAGCCGAGGTGATTGCCCTATCCTCCCCAGTAGATGAGGAAGACTGGGAGCAAGATGACGAAGATGACGGGCCAGACAATGGAGAACTGGATGGAGTAGAAGAAGCGGAGGGAGACTCATCCGGGGTGTTCACTGTGTCTTCATTTGAAGGGGCCGGGTGATTCTGGTGGGTTCGCATTGGTGTTGGAGAAGCCATAGGAACGGCCCGGTCCGTGGAAGGGTCTGTACGAGCAATTGGGGTAGAGTCGCCCGACTGGGCAGCCATTTGTGGAGGTGGCGGGGTCTGTGTGGCGGCTTCGATGGTTCAGAAATAGCCCGGCTAGCCAGGTCCGCGGTGGCATTCTACTCCTTCCGGGCTGGCCTAAGATGAGGAGTGATTGCGGATGGTTGATCATTCAGGTACTGAAAGTGGATCCCTCAAGAAATCTATTCTCAACTCAACTTCACTCAACTTCTCGTTCACTCTCCCTCCATTCCGCATCACGAGGTTAATGTGGACATGGAAGATCCTGACTTTCACCACAAGTCTTGGTGAAGATATGCAAGACTACGCAGACGACGAGAGATGTGCGCGTGAGGCTGAGGCCATCAACCGTCAACTTTGGGTCGACCAAGAGGTTGTACTTGAAACAATGCACCTTTTCAGCGTCAATGTCAAAATATCTGTAGAACGCGTGAAAGTCCTTTTTGACGAGGTCCTTAGACGAGATGCAGGCAGACAGCCTCTTGTCGTGGCAGTGCAAGATCTTGCCCGGAAACAGGACTTCATACGATTGCCTGGTTACAACTTCTAAGATCCCGACTTGGGACTCATTACTGAGGATGACTATGAGACATCCACCAGAGAAGCCTCTCAAATCAAGAGCATCGAACTTGCACGCCATGCTATCTGTGCAGCCTCCTCTTCCCTCGACAAGGTCTCCGATGCCATACAAGACCTCATAGATGCCCCAACCGAGATCGAAGAAGCCCTCTTCGATATCGTTTAATCCCTCTCTGCCGCCCGGGGTGCCCTTGTTTTCAATCATGATACTTTCGCCAAGGCTCGGGAAACCCTTTCTGTCGCCATGAAAAGTGTCCAAGATGCTCAGGAGCTCATACCCAAGGCCCAGGGTGCTGTTCCCTAGATCCAGGCCATCTTATTTACCGCCTTTTTACCATTCACAACGTCTACAACCATAACAATCGACTAGACGTCCTGGCACTGCGTCAGTATCTATCATTCTCCTACGACTCACGCGTTACCAGCTGACAATACCCTTCAACTAGCCTCAGTTCCCTTCCCCCACTATACCCGTCATCACTGCCAATTCGTAGTAGCAATCCCATCATATCCTCTGGCTTCGCGACGCATCATCCCTGGCATCTCCATGTCAGTCTCAGTAACATCCAGAACCATGTCTACCCAGGAATGCCTCATCACCCCAAAGGCCAGTCTTTTGGGACTGCCTTTTGAGCTGCGCGAGCAGATCTACCACGAATACTTTACGGTCGACGGCGGCTTCGCTTACCATGGAGATTCCGGTAAACTCGTACAGGACAACAATCAACCGATTGAACTATCGCTGCGGTACGCCTGCCCCGCTATCGCACACGAAACCGGGCAGCGTCCGTTCACTCTCAACACGATTACATTCTCGACTCTTTACAGGCAGGACTGGAGAAAACAAGCCATATGGCTGACTACATCATGGATCATCACACCTCGTTCCACGATGCAATGCTTACTCGGCTGAAACGACTTATTACACCAGAGATGTACGAGGATCCTGATCTAAAGTATTCTCAGTGCATTCCCGTTATCAGAGAACGTCTAGCTAGAATCATAGCCTCCTGGGACCGTGCCAGGGACACGGTCGCTGACGATACGGAGGAGTCGGAGGATTCCCACGCATTCAAGGCCCTCCGAGAGTTGAGATCCCAGCCAGGTACCAGCGAGAGATGGTAGGTTTCCACGATCATAAGCCATAGTGGCACAGATAAGACTATTTTCTTTTCACGCGCGGCTGACTATCTTCTACGGCGGGTGGCAGAGAAGGACCCCCGGGAGTTTTCACAAGCTATTGAGGATATTCTACCCGGCTGGGCTGATTCACATTCTGTCTTGGAGTTCTTCAACCTGACCTTTGATCCATGGGCAATACCGTCGGTGGAGGAAGTCAAAGACAAGTTGGAAGAGCTACAGTTAAGCTCTCTATGGGAGACGCCAGACAGGTGGTATCAATTGAGGGAGAAACTACCTGGATATACTGGTCCCGAGTACCGATACCAGAAGAAGATTCGGCTCTCTGTTGCCGCTGTTGCCATTAAGTTCCTGGGTCAGATGTCTCTGCAACAGAGACTCTGTATATCAAAACTCGTTTTAAACAAGGGCAGGAATGCCATTAGCAGCCCTGGATGCCATGTCCTTGGTTTAATCCCATTCTTCCGAGAGAATTCAAAGCTGATAGTTGAACACCGGCTTAACCTATGGCGAAACATCCTACCCAAAAGTGCCAGGCTGGGTCGCTTCGAGATCGCGTTAGATGACCAAGGCCTTGGCCTTCAGGGATGGGATGACATTCCTCAAACGCATCAAGCCCGGTCCTCTGGAATCGCCAAAGGTATCACCAACATCATCATGCATATCTCAAAGGCCTTGACAGAAGGCCTGCCTTCAAGGTTTTACTCTCTCACCATTGACGGCGATCCTGATTTGAACCATTCAACTGGGTTCTTTTCCACAATTATGAAGCCTTATATCGTCTGGCTGACGGCCCATTCGGACTGCGTCTCCCAAGGTCTTCTTTTGCCACCGGGGCATTGCAACTATCCATTTGACACCAGAAACTCGGGCAAAGAGACGACAATTGTGCGGTCGAACTTCACTCTTGACCAGCCCTGTAATTACGACCAGATCATCGAAGATAGCGAATACGACATCATTGGCAGGTCATTGGAGTCAATCATGGATTGCTCCGGCGGATTTGAACCTGAAATCGTCGACGTTTCCACTGATATACTCGACTGGATGGGGGTCAAGAGAGAGAACTTCCTTAGAGAAGAGGTGCCAGAGGACGTGGCCGGAGAGACCGCGGCCTGAGATTTCACGATATGATGGATGGGTCTTGGACTTACAGAATTAAAGGTTCTCTGGCAGCAGACTGTTCTAAAAGGTTTCTAGCTTCTAGGCATTCTAGACACAAATATTGAGACCTAATTGGATGATCAATATTGAACAGAACTCTACTGTAGCACCAGGTACAGGGCTTTTACTCTCAGTACGCAAGTTCGTTCCTCTGCCATCGACATGCTTCCCTTGTCATCGGCACTTTGAACGATGTTCAGGCCTAGAATGCCCGGGGATGATCATTTCCTCGTAGTAATACGGTCTTCCAGGCACATGAATCCTTCGGTGTCCATATATCCATTCCTCTTCGGGTTTGTTTCGAGCTTTTAGTATCTAGTCTTCCAGTAGACTATATGTATACTTGGCTCTTGAGTAATTTGCTGTAATTGGGGGCTCACCTCATCCGCGACATCGTCATCGAAAAAATACAGGATAGTAAAAGGCATGATCCGCTCTGAGTGGCCCTTGAATATCCAGTCGACTGTATCACAGCTGAGCAGCCTCGCAAGAACTAGCTTCGGAGCCGTTTGATCGCCAGACATTTGGCTTCACTATGATCGCCATGTTCTCTGCGCTGATTCAAGCTCTCAGCCAAGATTATCAGCTGCAAATAATACCTCTAGCTCACTGCTTTCTAAAGAACTAAACCCGGGCTGGAAGATTTACCTCCAGTGTCAGAACCAACAGTGGACATATCGCTGTGCTTCCTCGAATGACTTGATGGCTTTCCGATATCCTTAATTAGTACAGTGGAAGAGTTTGAACGTATACAAACTTTTTATAAAAGACAGGCAGTCCAGTCTATCTCAATGTGTATCGGGAAGAGAAGCCGAGCCATCGCCATTCCGACCCGAACCTCGGTTTGCGTAAACTACCTTACTGTCTACCGTCGAATCAACAACTTGAACTCGTCAAAAGACAGAGCCTACCAAATTATCTAGTGCTGAGACTATGAATGGATTGGCATTATTTAGATCGAAGCGACCCCTCCCCATCTGCACCTCAAACACTCTTGCAGCCAAAAACACTGCACGGATCTTCAGAGTATCGGGCTCATCTTTGACAACAAGTTTTATAGATACGAATCTTCTTCTCAATTACCTCATCTCGCGATGGCAGCAATGGCTTCAGGCAATTTCTTCAAGGCAGCGCTTGACAAAGGCGCAGGGTCGAGCCTCGGGTATTGGCAGATGATGCCCAACACCAACATCTCGCGCATGCTCGCACAGACGCCCGGCTGCGACTGGGTGTTGATCGACTGTGAACACGGTGATCTTGATGGTTTGTGGACAGATCTGCACTCGAAGACTGGCACTGACTTTGAGTAGATCGAGATATGCGCCAGTGCGTCCCAGCCGTTGCAGCAGCTGGCGCATCGCCGATTGTGCGGATCCCGAGCACGGAGCCATGGCTCATCAAGCGTAGGCGCTACCAACCAGCTTTATCTAAGGGTGACTAACGATTAGCTAGGGGCGCTGGACGCTGGTGCGCATGGAGTGAGAGACAGCCCAGTGTCGAGTCCGACTGGGCCACTTGCTAACACTCACCAGATCCTCGTTCCTCTCTTGCAAACGGCACAAGAGGCTCGCGACATCGTAAAGGCGGCCAAATTTCCTCCCATGGGAAACCGTGGCTTCGGAAGCCCGTTCTCCATGGATCGCTTCAAGCCCGTCCCTACATCGGATGAGTATCTCCAGCAGGCCAACGACAGTCTACTTACCCTCGTTCAAATCGAGACAAAGTCTGCTTTGGACAACCTCGAAGAGATTGCAGCCGTTGAAGGTATCGACGTGTTATTCATTGGCCCGTTTGATCTCGGTGAGTCACTCGGCAGTGAGACTAGTATTGCATTGGAGCTCACGTTGTGTAGGTAATAGTATTGGATACCCGATCCTAAACGGTGTTGTGAAACCAGAGCTCAAGGCTGCCATCTACCGCATTCTGGAAGTTTCTCGTAAGGCTGTGAAGAAATGCGGTATCTATTCGTCGTCTGGAGAGCAGGCGAGGGGATATGTCGAGGCTGGGTTTGATATGGTTCATGTTGGGACGGACTACGCGATGCTCCAACAGGCTACAAGAACTGAGATGGGTACTGCTCAGGGGAAGGACTTCGGAAAGCGCGTGGGTTATTAGACATCTTTTAGAGATGTCAAGATCAAAAGAGCTTGCCTGCTTCGCAGTCCAAAGAAATGTGTGGGCGTGCACCCTCTCCTCAGTGAATTGACGACGATGGCTGGTTTTTATCGCTTCAGCTTCCTCTTCAAACACTGACAAAGCTTTATAGAGTCTTCTTGGCAATATCCGCCGTATTACACTGTGCCCTGTCTTTATGTCACATTCACCCGTGTTCTTCAATCCAGCAACCAGCAGGAAAGCAACCCAAGGCTACTAAGACAAGGCAGTGCTCGCACGCATTTAATTCATCAGACAAGTGCGCGAGGCAGCCACTGTCTGGTATTTCGCGTGCTAATAAAACAGATAAGCTGCTCTTGGTCGTTCTCTGTCATATCCGATACTATCATAGCAAGTCACTAAAGAACAAGACTGAAGGAACTTCTCTACAAAGCTACTCTCTTCGCGCCAGGGCAGTTAGCATTGATTGCAAATGGGGGGAATCTACAGATATAACATAAAGGTATCTAGCAGCTTTGAGAATTAAAAATATAAATGAATATGGTTACTTGTTGATAACAAAATCAGTGTACAGGCGAAATCTTGGAGATGTGTATAGAAAAAAGGGAGGGGGAACATGAAAAGTGTTTACAAGGAGCAAAATTATAAAGATGGCAGAAGATATATGGCAATATATGGTAGTGTGTCACATGGAACCTAGTGGCTACACATTACATCTACTCATATCACAGCTATCTACTGCATATTCTAATTTTACAGGTCACAAAGTCACAGCATGTCGGGATTCGAACCATCAACGCTTGTTGTTGTGACCTACCTTCGTAGAGCTCTGGACACCGGCCATTGCCATTCCGTCATTGCTCTACGACAATGGAATACAGAGCGTAATTAGTATATGACACTACCACTGGGTCCATTGGGGGGCTGTGTGACGTGTCTGAAGCTTGTATTGAAGTTAATATCGGGTTGAGTTTGTGTGTCACGGGACTGGGGCAAACCATTAGCAGTGGCAACATCCAGTAGTTGTGAAACTCACGGGCAAGTGACAGCACTCATTCGATATAAACTGGTTGTTGCTTAGTGAGTTCTTCTGCGTACTGGATCATAATTTGGCATGGAGATCCTGTCAGAATGACACCCCAAGGCATCCTTCATAAGAGTAAACGGACCCATACACTACCCAGCAGAACATAGATCGAATTTTTGCAGTTCAATTATCAAAATTTATCTATGAGCCGTAAGAAACCTCTCTGATAGTTCCCGAGCAGCTTCATCAACAACTCTTCCTTTCATCGCGCGCTATTCAACTATCATTCATCGGACATATCAGTAAGATCTCTCCACCAGTCTCTTTGTAGCATTCTGATTCCCTCATCTGCACTTACCAAACTTTCTTAAACTATTTCAACGCGAAAAGGTCCACAAACTCTCGTTGCTTCCAGACTCATCGTACTCTGGGGCGAGTCATGGCCAAGCGCCAAAGCTCGTCGAGTCTGGCGAGGCTGAACATGCGTTCTAGTCCATGAAACCATTCCTAAATACTGATAACGTAATTCTGTAGCTAATCGCTTTCATGTAATAGCACTTCCCTGCTGGCTCGGTATACAGAAGAGAACTATGGCGACGACCAGCTGTTTGGATCACGTAGATCCAAGTCCTCACCGTGAAGCAGGTCCCTCATATTCTTCAGCGAGCACCAAAGGTCCTCCATAGCTCGTGATATTAGTTTTAAAGAGAAAAGCCGCTTCAGAACTGGGCTTTGAGAGCAATGCCATCCTGTACATGTGGAGTCCTTTACTTTCTGAGTGCCACCATGTTGACACTTGACTCTCAACGGGCCTGGAGCCAGGGGATGAGGAATCAAAGTCGAACTGGGTCTCAACTTACGTTAGGAGCTGCTTTTATGTCTCATATATACCACATATCTACTATGGTGGTGCTGTAGTATCTATCGTAATGTACCTGTCCCAGCTCAGCAAGAAGTTCTTCATGGAACTTGACATTTGCAGCCGAGCTACAGTGTAAATATGAAGCCTAGGTCCATCTTTCACAATCCCATTGTATAAGGTCTCTCTTTTGGCACTATTGGATTCACTATCCAGGCTACTGATGAGAAATGAATGGTGAGCGTTGGCCCCTCATCCTGCCCGGATTTACATCACGGCCTAAGCAATGTCTCGGGGGGCAAGAAAACATTAAACTTTAATATATAGTATTAAAATAAACTCAGTAAAAAGTCCCCTAAATTTAGGTTAAATTTACTTAAATATTTTTATTACTTAGGGTCAAGGTCCTGCGTTTTCTTTCCTCCCCTTGAATATTCAGCCTCTATACTTGCATCATCCTTGCAGTATACATCACCCAAGCTTTCACTTCTTTCTATTCCTGTTTGATTCATAATTTGTAGCATATACTGTCCCGTTCGTGCTGTCATTCGTCCATACGGTGATTGAATCGATGGTAGAACGCTCAACACCACAATGCGGACAATTCACAAATGCCGAATTGCAAGGCAACTGATGAGTTCGATCAATCTACTGCTTCGGAAATCCATTACTGTCTTTCATCTAATATTCCCTTCTGGTTTCGTCGTCTTCGAGACAGTTGTTCAGAGTTACAGGAATTGGGCTGATTAGGCTGATGCCAGAGGAGCGCCCGGGACACTCCGAGTTGTTGCCCGCGGGTGAGCTTTGTTCTTGCTGATAATTAATCCAAAGCTTGAATTCAACGAATCATCTTCTGTTTCTCTTGCTTTTCAGCCACTTCGTCGAGATCTAGCGCTTTACTCACCGCTTCCGGCTGCTCGTTAATGATTGAAGCAGAGGGATAAACTGCACGTTCAGCAGCGTTGTCTACATATCTTCTTCTACTCCGGTAACCTCATGGAATATTAAATAGCGACTAAGTCACTCATTTGCCATGTCTCTCCATATCATTACTTGGTGTTGTAGGTAGGTGTCAAACTGATTGGAGACAGAATCAGCCTAACCGAGACTTCAATTGGGGTCAACGATATCTACCGTCAATGCCTCGTAATAACTAACAAAATCTGTTCAGTATACATTAGAACTCTCTTTTGACTTTCCAGAGTGATTTTCTGCCTTCCGTTGATCAACGGAAGTGGCAGAATTGAATGTCTTGCAGATGAGTCACGCCTAAAGACAACCCTCAACACCAAGCCTACATCATGTAAAAGAGGCATTTTCTCTAATACAACTATATCAACCGCTCTTCATCCAAACATCTCCCACATCAGATCCTCACTCTACCCCACATTTCAAACAGCTTCAAACGATGGCATCGCCAATCTTTGTACTAGAAACAACTTCCCTCAACGCAATTCGATCCCTCCCCTCAGACATCTACCTCGTCCACGCGACAAACTGCATCGCCGAATGGGGTGCCGGAATCGCTGCCGAACTAGCGACTGTATTCCCAGCTACTTGTAAAGAATACAAAAAGTTCTGCAACATAACCATACCTGACGGGTCGAGATGGCCGTCGCGAAGTCTTGCGGGGAAATGCTACATCATTCCACCTCAAGCTTCAGACACGGCGAGAGGAGCTCCAAGGATACATATTGTGTGTCTGTTTACTAGTTATGGGTATGGGAGAGCGAATCCGAGGACGGGAAAGCCTGGGAAGGATGGTGGGGGGAAGATTTTGGCGCAGACGAGGGCGGCGTTGAAGGAGATGAGGGTGCAGTTGGAGGAGGAGCGGGAACAGGAAGGTGATGGTGCGCCGGTGATTTACTCGCCCAGGTTTAACTCGGGAGCGTTCAAAGTGCCATGGGAGAGTACGTCGCGACTTATCGAGGAGGAGTTCAAGGGTTTTGAGGGCCAGTGGTTGATAATGGCACCCCCATAAGGCCATGATGGCCATTGTGTTTCGGCTGATTCGGCGAGAGAGGGGCCTCATTTAGATATATGATAAATATTTCCAAGACCGCACCTCGCTCTAGCTACACTGAACTTAAGTTTAATCTCACCTTTCTCTCATTGGATCGAGGTCTGGCAATTTCTGTCCATGGCGATTTTGTTTCATTGTCCACCAGATTGTGAATATAAGTTCAGACACTAAATAGTTCTTCAACAACCAGCAAGCGACCGTGGTGTAGTGGTTAGCATTAACGCCTTCCAAGCGTTAGAGAGGGGTTCGATTCCCCTCGGTCGCAACCATACAGCAGCCCGCGAGGGTTTCCTTTTGCAGAAATGGACTACAGATCTAGAGTTTCATGTTCTGATCCATTTGTGTTTTCATGCAAACCATTCATTTCTTTTGACGCTGTCACTGTCATAGTTCCAGCTGAAGCAGTACTAGATTGATTGCCAGTAGCGTCAGAACTATATGCAAACACATCATGAGGACGTGGAGCATTGTCTCACAACAGAAATCTCACTAAATGCTAAAATAGAATATCAATTACTTCCCTTGCTTTATTGTTCTAATATTTATTCCTACCTCATTTTGTCTGCCACTGAAGTGGATGTTCGTGGTGATCCTCCGTTGCATTTCAACAGCGGTCGATCATTCTTCCGTTGAGCCCCACCTTCCCGCCTCGCCCACAAGGCTCCAGCTACCGCATCATCATCAAGCTCTCCATAGCCTCTCAATCCAGCTCCAGCTCCATCAACAACCACAAGCGCCCTGCCTCCCTCCCATTTAACCGAAACGTCATATCACATACCCGCCTCGATCCATCATGGCATCCACAGATCCCAAGACCACAGACGACAAGCCCGCTGAGCAGAAGCCTGAGCAGAAGCCCGCCGCTCTCGGTGAGGACGACGAGTTCGAGGACTTTCCCGTCGACGGTACCACTCCCATCACCGCTGTTCTTAGGCTACATTGAGTACTGATGCTGTTTAGACTGGCCAGAGGATCAGACCGAGGCTGCAAAGGGCAGCGGCGAGACAAAGCACCTCTGGGAAGAGAGCTGGGACGACGACGACACGAGCGACGATTTCTCGCAACAACTTCGGTGCGTTCAATACCCACGAACACTACTTAAGCAAAGCTAATATCCGGATAGGGAGGAATTGAAGAAGGTCGAGGCTTCTAAACGCCGATAGAGTTATGTTGTGACGATACCGCGATTCGAACCGATTTATAGAACGGGAAGGGCGAGTCTATGGAAAAGGCAGATCAGATGAAATAATTAAATACCAATAGAGGCGCGCGAAAGCGCCACGAAGCATCTTTGAACGTTTGAATGGACTTTGGCTGTGTCAGTTTGTGTTGAACGATTGCATGTGCCGCCAATGCTTGCTAGGTGACAGAAATATCGGGACAGATTCGTGGTGAAATAAGTAAGCTATTGTTGGTCGTTCTTCGGCCTCGTCATTTAGAGTCTTGATCAAGAGCCTCAGCCCGTAGATCGGAAGCTCACACCGACACTGGTCTTTGTAAAGGATGCTGGAATCGTTTCCCATTCCACAGCGAGCATGGTCGGTCCGGCCGCAGGATCTTTTATTTTATTCTTCTTCCTCGAAGCAACACGAGCCTGCGCGATCTGAACGTTTGCAGCATTCTCATACATCTTCATTTGCAAGCTCCAGATTCCACCATCAATTCCTTCTCACACGTGCGACAATCGGAATTGCTTCAATCGCATGTAACATTCTTATAGCGCTTTCGCGCCTCTATTGGTATTTGGTATTTAATTATTTGATCTGTTCAGTCTTTGCTACAGACTAGCTCTTCCCGCCCGACCTTTTTCCATTTTCATAGCCCGTCATCAACAGGTTCTCATAAGACATCGTACTCCAACAGGTGTGGATTTTATTTACTTACTCGACAGAGCGGTAACACCGGGCAGCTCCTTGCCCTCGAGGAGCTCCAAGCTGGCACCACCACCAGTGGAAACGTGGCTGAGCTTGTCCTCGACGCCGTACTTCTTGGCGACGGTGGCGGTGTCACCACCTCCGATGATAACGATCTTGCCGTCCTTCTGGACAGCGTCGACGACGGCGTCGAGGGTGGCCTTGGTGCCGCTGGCGAACTTCTCGAACTCGAAGACACCGGCGGGGCCGTTCCAGAGGATGGTCTGGGCCTCGGCGATGGCCTCCTTGTAGAGCTTGACGGACTCCTCGCCGCAGTCAAGACCCTGCCAGCCGTCAGGGATGCCGTCCTTGTCGGTAGCGTATCCAGTGTTGGCGTCCTTGTCGAACTTGTCGGCGGTGATGTAGTCAACGGGGAGGACGAGCTTGACGCCCTTGGCCTTGGCCTTCTCAACGAGGTTGCCAACAGTCTTGGAGCCAGCCTCGTCGAAGAGGGAGTTACCGATGGAGACACCCTCGAGGGTCTTCTTGAAGGTGAAAGCCATACCACCGCAGATGATCAGGGTGTCGACCTTGTCAAGGAGGTTGTCGATGAGCTGGATCTTGTCGGAGACCTTGGCACCACCGAGGATAGCGAGGAAAGGACGCTTGGGCTCCTCGAGAGCCTTGGCGAAGTACTCGAGCTCCTTCTTGACGAGGAAACCGGAGGCCTTCTGGGGCAGGTCGACACCGACCATGGAAGAGTGAGCACGGTGAGCAGTACCGAAAGCGTCGTCTGTTCTTGTTAGCATGACGCAGCGCGGGGTTGTAGCACAATTGGAGACTCACTGATGTAGACATCACCAAGGGCAGTCAGACCCTTGCGGAAAGCCTCAACCTGAGCCTTGTCGGCCTTGGTCTTGTTGCCCTCCTTATCCTTGGAAGAGCCCTCCTCCTCAATGTGGAATCGGAGGTTCTCGAGGAGGATGACAGCGCCATCCTCAGCCTTGTTGACGATCTCCTCGACCTCGGGACCGACACAGTCGGGGGCGAAGGTGACCTTCTTGCCGAGAAGCTTCTCGAGCTCGGGGACAACGGGCTTGAGGGAGTACTTCTCGTTGGGGGAGCCGTTGGGGCGGCCGAGATGGGACATCAAGATGACGGACTTGGCGCCATTCTCGAGGGCGTACTTGATGGTGGGGAGGGCACCGACAATTCGCTGGTTGTTGGTGATGTTCTTGTCGGCGTCGAGAGGGACGTTGAAGTCGACCTGAGAGGGGTTTTGTTAGCTAGAGTTTGAGGATGGCGGGGTATTGTTGAGGCTTTTTGGCATGGACGTTTGAGCCGTTGAGCTTGATGGCTATAGCTAAATTGAAGTCTAATCGAGGAATTGATTGAGGTATATCTCGTGCAATTGCCTCGACTGATTCGTCGTGACATCTGATGATATGATGCGGGGAGCTCAACCAAGCTCAGCAGCTTCATTCCATCGCGGGGCATTTTTTTCTCGCCAACTTACTCGAATGAGGACTCTCTTGCCCTTGACGTCAACGTCAGTGATGGAGAGCTTGTTAGACAGCGACATGATTTCGATGCGAGGTACGAGTGAATGGGGATGTAGGTCAAAGGGTGATGTCGAGGAGAAGAAGGGAAGAAGAGAGTTTATGAAGGGGAGCGTCAGGTAGTAAATAGCACTGCTGAGTTCAAGGTGGGGGTCAATCTTCTCAACGCGATGACGCTGACGCTGCTGGCGTTGGCGGGGCTTTCGCGGCTGCACTCGCAGATGGTGGGATGATGAGGCCCGTGAATGCCCCTGGAGCAAACACTTTAGCCATGAATCTGGCGTGAGATATCGACTTGTCAGTGGACTATTGCCTATTCCTTTATTCATGATATGACATGATCGGTCTCGTCTCGGTCGGTCCACTTGTCAAATCACTCACTCCCTCTCTTCAACCTCTTAAGCAGCCTACCCTGAACACTCAGCCCATGCACTTTATGTAGCCGTCAACGTCGCCGGGTTACGGGCATCGTCCTCCGGCTTCTGGCGATGCGGATGCGACAGACCCGGACAGACGCGGGCCGTAACTACACCGCCGAGAAACACGCCTTTTACGTACAGTTACCTTGTTGAACAGTTGTATGTAATGAAATGCGACACCAAGATGCACGCATCCATGATATGAGGTCTAAGCTAGCGGGGGTGGAAACTGAAAGAAGCCCATGTTGAAACAACATCGATTAGCTGATCTGATAGTGAAATTCGATATGACACGTTCTCATTACTGTCATGTCTATAGATATCAAATCTTGAAAAGCATTGCCACAATTTCTCAGACCACTGGATGTTCTCGGTGAATTATATCAAAGACAGACCATACCACTCTTCACACCTTGCTGGGTTTCCTTGCAATCTCCATTCAACCTACACCCTGTCACCTAACGGCCGAGATCAATTCCGACCCGTCAGCCCTACAATGCAAAAGAATTACTCGATGTCATATCATGATCATTACCCGGACACCCTATTCATTTTCATATACAATCAACCCGTTTTCTAGCAGGACAGAACACTGCATGCATATTCACTACACACGACATTGAGTATGGTGCAAAATGTCAAAGACAAAAAAGATCGCCTCGTCTTGTCATTTAAAAATCTACCGAAACTCCAAACGAGACTCACGCTGTTATTCTAAACATGGTCCGTATCCCATCCCAACCCAGAAAAAGTGTGCCGCACAAGGCAATTGCCGCAAAGGGCCAGAGTCTCAAACTCTCAATTGTAGGTCCCAGAGCATACCAAATCGTGCAGTATATGTAAAAAACCCCAAAACGCCGTTTCTATGTGACGGCTGAAGCAGTAACAGTCGACGCAACTTCATATTCATAATAGATTAACAATCAGCTCGAGGCCAATTAAAAACGTTCGCCAGGCATGATTTAATGAGCTTAGTCAGAGGCTGAGTTTGTCAAGGACAGGTATGCTGTCCAGGCAATACCAATTGTTGATACAAAAGGCTGCAAACATGTTAGCGATCTTGGTTTCTGCAGCGCAAAAGTATGACGTACCAGTTGGAACTGAACGGGCATCAAACGGAAGTTGACAATCTGCACAGCAGGCCAGACAACATAGTTGGCCTTGAGAGTTGGAATGTACATATCCCGAAGCTTGTTCGAAACGGCGCGACGGCCACCACCCTCAGCAATAGTCATGGTCGTGTAGAACACAGCCAAACCGAATGGCGCAAAGATAAGCTGGTCGAAGGCAACGCGCTTCATGGCGGGGACGAAAGCGCTGGTCTTGGTGACAGGGAAGACTCGCTCGAGGAAGCGGAACCACTTGAACTGCACGGGAGCCATGCAGAAACCGTATGCCATGAAGCGCGTGAGACGTTCAAAGTCGAAAGGTGGAGGAAGGCCGACCGAGTCGGGGATTAGGTCGCGATCGTAGAAGGGGTTCTTGCGGTCGAGCTCGTGGATCTCAATAGCGATGCCGTCGTTCTTCTTAAGACCGCCTGGCTGACGGATAGCCCGTTCGCGAATGGCAGTGATGGATTGGGCGACTGTGTCGGCGACGCCTCCGAGGATGGCGTTGGTGACCATCATGGTCATGACTGGAAGGTGTCAGTTATATCGCATCGGGCGAGAGGTGTTTGTGGTAGCGTACGTGGTCGCTCGTCATAGTACGAGTTGAATCGAGCTGTAAGTCGTGCGATGAACGCCATTTCGATCAAGAAGACGATGGTATGCAAAAGAGGCTGGTGATGATGTCGTCAGCGTCGAGTCGCACAAATAAGGCCTAACAGCACAAAGAAGAAAGGGCAGCGAGATAATAAAAGAAAAACGTGATGAAAGGAGAAAAGAAAAAAGTAGAGAAGTGCGCAAAGTGATATCATGAACAAGCGAAAAAAAAAAACAGCATGTACATAGCGATGACGATAGAGCTGGACAGTAGTTGGGGAAAATACTGGGGAAGCTAAAGTGGCGACGGATCATAGAGTTGGAAAAAACAGGGCGTGGGTGAGTGAGCTTCGACTGACTTACGATGCGACCGTAGATGTACTTCGAATTGATGGAGCGGATGAACCGCCTCTGGTTGAGTTCCCACGTCATATCGAGAAAGACTTTTGAGGCAAAAGCGATAAGAGATGCAGAGATAAACCCGGGGAGGGGGTACAAAGAGGGACACGATGCGATTTTAATCCCTTGACGGTTGGTGATACAAGGGAGAAAAAGGGAAGAGAAACAGGAGTGAGAATTGATCTTCCGTGCGCAAGCGCTGAGGAATGACGGCGGCGGGTTTGAATGTGGGCGTGTCCTTTGTCTCAAGGGCGGGTTCTTCGCTATAAAAATGACGACAGGTATTCCACTCTCACGACGCACAGTTCGATCTTGGCGTTTCCAGGGGCTGTTCGGTTTCTCGCAGGCCTCGCGATCGAGAGAGAAAAACGACGATATGAAAAGAAGCACGTCTTGTTGTTGAGAGAAGAAGAGGAAAAAGATGGAGGAACGGAATTGGGATGGATCATCAAGTCATGCGACCAACCTCCAGTCTCAGCTGGAAAAAAGGCAACAGTGCAGCGCTGACGATATTCAAACGGTGTCGCAGACAGTAATCCTTCTCCACGTTTGGCCAGGCATCAATGGTAGCCCCTCATCTGGGCATTGGACTAACACTGTGCGGTGACCCGAACGCCTTTGACCTACAAATGCATGATTGGGAATTTACGGCCGTTACACGAGTGATAATGTAACCGTATTCAATACCGTAATTTGTTTCTAGTCTTTTGGCTTTACTAACTGAAGTCTATAGCCTTTGGTTAAGCGCTGATATTGAACCCTGGTGGTTTTGCGGTGGATCAGTCTCCAGGGATCCCGGCCGGGCAGAGGTTCACGGGCTGACACCGGCTCCGAGGGTCCGTTGATCTGTTACAGAACTGCTACCAACAGACATGAGCATAGGCGAGCAGAGCAACAGCGTAATGCAGTTGGGTCCGCAATGTACTTGACACGGCTGGTGATGCTGGGAACAACGTGCAGCAGCTATCACGTTTCGTATTGAGGCGGTGCTGCTCTCGGCAGCCATAGGCGTATCGCCAGCTAAACGTCGTCGCAAACCAAACTTACTGTCATCGTCGTATTGTAATTCTTGGGCCTATAAGCGCTCGTCAACGATCCAGGAACGGGGTTTACCTGGTAAGCAGCATCCTTCCGCTGCCTGTTGTTCATATTTCCCTGGCTGCCCTGTTTCTGAGTGCCGATCACGTGTGTCACGCTGCGAGACTGAAGATGCAGTTCACATTGCCTGAACCTTTCTACATATGCAATATGCTGATTTCGTTTGGGTGTTCTTCGGCTTTTAGTTTGTCGCTTTACTAGCTACATCATGAAGGTTGTCGAGTCAAAGATTCAGGGTCCTCTACTAAAAGCCGCTCTAAACCCGTATACCCGCTTCCCGCCCATGATCGCCGGGTCCTGCACGTGAACTTAATCTGTATTTGTGACTGCAGACGACGCCGTTACTATGCCAAACTGAACATTTTCTAGCTAAAGAAAGTCGTGAATGGGCCAAGGCGATTTCAACATGGCGTTTTCGCAATGCCCTATCGTCTGCCGTGTATGATCAGTGCCTCCTTAGCTCTTGCTCTCTCAAGCACCATGGCCTCCGCCAGCTTCTGCTGCTTCCCGCAGACTTACAGAACCTGCCTCATTCTATTTCGACCCGCTTGACCTTCTTTTGAAACGGCAACAAAATATCGCAGTAATGCGAACCACATCCTCAACCGCAAAATGTGTTTCTTTGCTTATTCAGTTGTCATTGGACCGTTTGAGTCGAATATTCACCCTTGCAAGCCACACGATGCCTGACGAATCAACTCACGCCGCCATGTCTGTACAGCCTGTTTCCGCAGCGGCTGAAAACACAGACACCATGAGGCTCTCGAGAAAAGGAGGAAGGATAAGAGAACGCCTTGTTTAGAGACTGCTCGCGATGGAGACTAGTTTATGGATGCAGTGTTCGTGGCCTTTTGTCTCATTTTGAACTCTATCGCATCTCCTTTTCTCTTCACCATGGCTGAACTTGCTGCACTTGGCGTCGCAGCCAGTGTACTTCAGGTTGTCGATTACGACACCCGCTTCTTCACCACGCTATACCAAGTCAGACAATTGAAACATGACTTTCTCAACAATCTTCAGAGTCTACACAACTCATCGAGCAATCTTCGCGATGCCCAGCATGAGCTTCAGATCATTTGTCACTCAGGATCAAACACAGATACGGCGATATTGTCTCTCGCCAAGAAGAGTGAAGCGATTGCAAAAGAAATGCTTGACTCATTGAAGCGCATCGAGGAAAATAGCCACGGACGGAAGCGCGACGCGGTGATCAAAACATGGCTGATCATCTTGAAGGAGGACAAATTGAAGGGCCTTGAAGGCAGACTGACAGAGGTCAAGGCAGACCTGACGTTCTACCTGTCCGTGAACTTGAGGGCTACCGCAAGAGAGACTCTGGAGAACCAGATGCAGATGTTGCAGGAGATGCGCGACGTACGAGTAGACATCAAAGCGATCGGAGACGCTTCGAGTGCAAATGAAGTTCAAGCAGGCTTCGGTTCGTTAGCCATTGAGTATCTCACCGGCGGCTTACATGAGCGCCAGGAGCTCAAGTCCGAAATCATAGATGCTTTGATCGCTCGTATCCACAATTCCGAGGCCAGGGCGCCCCCAGAGTCATCAAGCATCCAACTATCACCACAGAGGCGACAACATTTGGAACACATTTTCATCTCGTGAGTCCGATATGATACCATACAAGAGAGGGAACTCACGATAAAGGAAGCTCACAAGGGAACATTTCGCTGGATCTTCAATGACAATAGGGCTGGGACTTCACCGATTGGCTTCAAAGAGTGGCTTGCATCCGACAGTAGCCTCTACTGGATCACTGGAAAGCCAGGCTCAGGAAAGTCTACGCTGATGAAGTACCTCCTTCAACCTATTGGCGGATCGAGTAATGAGAATAGATGTAGCGAATACTTGCAACAATGGGTGGGAGACCAGAAGCTCACGATTGCCACGTTTCATTTCTGGGCCATAGGATCAGACATACAGGCGAGCAAAGAAGGATTGCTTCGGACCTTGCTTTTTCAGCTTTTTCGCGCGCACCCAGATGTCATTCCACTTGTTGCTTCGTCGCGTTGGGAATCTTTGTGCCTTTTTAATGAAGACCCCAGGCGCTTAAGCCAAGATGAATTGGAAGACATGTTTCGCCAAGCAGTCAAACATATCAACTCCCGAGCAAAGCTTGCACTATTTATCGATGGCTTGGATGAGTTTGACGGTGATTGCAATGCTCTTATATCCCTGGTACAGGAGTGCATCGCATCCCCAATCAAGATTTGCATCTCGAGCCGTCCTTGGACAGAGTTTGAGAATGCTTTCGGAGACTATCCCAGGCTAAAGATGGAAGACCTGACATATGACGACATCGCAAAATATGTCGTTTCTAAATTTGAGGCAAATTCTCAATTTACAAGGTTCCAGAAGCTACATCCTCAATTTGCTGGTGCTTTGAGCCACTCGATCGCCGACAAAGGGAGGGGTGTTTTTTTATGGGTTACCATTGTTGTCGCATCGCTCTTGGCTGGGATGATGGCTGGCGACCGCGTTGAAGATATCGAGAATCGACTCGATCTGCTGCCATCAGAAATGGATGACCTCTATGGAAGAATCATCGAAAGCATTGATCCTCTCTATCGCGAACATGCCGCTCAGCTCTTCAAGCTAGTCAATGCATGTAGGGAGCCTTCGCTACGTCTGTTATGGTATGCGGATGAGGACAGGTTTTTGGACCGGACAATTGACGAAGACCCGAGTGCTGTTCCATTGGAAGATATGATTGGTCGACTAGAAGACATGCGCCGCCGCATTGTTAGTCGGTGCAGAGGCTTACTTGAAGTTCATGAGAACACGAGACCTATACCACTCTATGACCATAATGGCGTGAAACAGCCCTGCGATTCTGCAAAACCCGATGGAGGCGACGTTGTATATCTACACAGGACATTTAAGGAGTTTCTAAGGAGGCTTGATACGCAGCAAAAGCTCGATAGCTATCCTACCACACCCTACGATTCTGGGCCAAGGATCTCAGTGGCATATGCATCCCTGGCCAAACTATGGATGAGGTCAAAGGCACAAACCAAAGATGGGACTTATCCTTTCCAGATCTTTGTGATTTTAAGCCTGGATCATGCGGGGGACGCTTTGCCATCCTCACGGTCTGATGTTGTTCGATTACTGGATCATCTGCGGGAAAATTGTGCCAGTCTCTGCCGGTTTAAGTATAAGGACCACAGGTTCAGAGATCCGAAGGGTGAATGGCAGAGAAAATTGACTGAGATTGAAGTGAGCAATTACTGCTCTGATCCCAATGAAGAGTTCCTCTGCCTGTCGACTGTGATGTGTGCCGGGGAATATATCAGGGCAAAGGCAGACCGCAATGGTCTTGTCATGATTGCGAAGCAGAACCCAAGTCAGGAACATTTAAAGGTGCGTGCACTTTGGTGGAGAATACAGGGAAATCCCGAGCGACTCAATGTCTCCCTTCTTTCGCTTGTGCGCCTGACAGACACAAGGAGTGCATCAGTGATTAAATTGTTACTTGACAAAGGAGCAAAGCCAAACAAAACGATTAAGCAGATTGGATTCCGCAGAACAGCATGGGAAGAGCTACTTGCCGGTGCTATTGCACATATTGAGAGAAACTTAAAGGAAGTAGATAGCCAGGTGACAGAATGCGTGCATCTTATGCTGGAACGAGGAGCAAAGGTGACTGTCGGGACCGTGGAAACAGCAATTAAAATGTCAAAGGAGTGTTCGGTGCCGCGATGTTTGATATGGCTCACCATCAACCGCCACCAGAGACAAGCTAAGGTCCGCAGGAATGCGTCACTGGACATTGTGTACGCGCAACTTAAGGTGATGAAGAAGGATCGGGAGGCCCCCTTCAGGATTAGATAGCCGAGGAAAGTCTCGATTGAGGGCAATTGGAGGCGCTGGAGACTACAGCGAACAAACAACAAAAAACTGGATTACGATGCTATGAACTTGCACGACATTACGCAAAGGGTATACTCCATCCATTATCCGTCCGACCCATCCAATCCGAACCAATCCTATACCAGTAACACAAACCGACCATCCGTCCCATCCCATTCTTGACCCTGAGAAACACGCGCACAGCTAGACATACTAAGACAGCTCATCTTCCTCATGCTCCCACTTCTTGGCCCCCAACTTTCGCATCTTCTTTGGACTGCCGTTCCCATTGACAGGTACCGGGCGTGCCTTTTCACCACTGACACGCATGCGCTCCAGCTTGCGCCCCAGATTGGTCATGCTATCGCCGCGAGATGACTTAGAAGAAGGCGCAAAGTCCTCCCGCTCCTCGAGGGGCTTGCGCTTAGTGGGGCTGCGGGAAGCGAGCTCACGCTTGAGAATACCGTTTTCGCGACGGAGACGATCCACTTCCTCTTCGAGATCTTCGATAAGAACATTTTCTTTGTCGCAATCTTCGTCAGAGGCGAGACCACGCTCGAGGACCTCAACTTTGCGGTCCCAGTGCTCTTCGGTACGTTCTTGCTCTATAGCCATAGAATTCTTCCAGCGGGCCATCTCTAGCGCAAGACGCTGCTCAAACTCCATGGCGCACTCTTCGCGAATTGCTGCTTCGAGATCAAGCATGCGGTCCTCCATGGTGAGAAGGTGAGCTTCAGCTGCAACGCGTGCTTCACTTTGACGATCGACTTCTTCGCGCAATTGATCCGCTTCCTCACTAAGACGCGCGATCTCAAGCGCTGCAATCTCCATTGCCGCACGCTCATCTGAGCTCATTGGTGGAGAGAAGTTTCTATACGATCCTCCACCTGCGGGCATAAATGGTCGTGGGTGAGGATGTGTTGGGCTAACAGAGCGGTTCTGAGCCATTTGTGGTGGTTGGGCGAGAATGGTTATTGTAATTGAGGGGACGCGAGGGACTGTGACTTCACGAGCAAGGGCGCTGTATCGAAGGATCTGAGATGTAGCGTTGAAGTCGCCGCGAGGGTCGGCGGTGACGATCATGACACCTCTTTGGGGGTTGCGGCGAGGAGCTTGGGAGTGAGATGTTGAAGATGAGGGGAATGAGTTGGAGAAGAGGAGCTCGGTGAGTTTGCATTGTCTAAAAGGAACAATATTGGGCTGTTGCATGTCAGTCGCTATCCATCAAACATTACTCTGATGACTTACCTTGCTTGAGCTAGCAGCCTCACTCTGTGTCTGCAGACATTGGCCTAGGTACATCAAACTCTCGTTGATCTTACCAGCCTCTGCAAGAGTGGCACCCGCCGTCTTAGCTTCGCGCGCACGCTCACTGCCGGCCAGATCTACAATGGTGAATTTGTTGCCCTCCCAAGGGCCAGGTCTTCTGCTGCGGGTTCGCTTCTTGACTTCAAAGACAAAGAATCCATGACTTCGACTTGAAACACTGTTGCTTCCGGTACCGGTAACTCGGCGCTCTTGCAGACCGGTTTCAAGAACGGTCAACGCCTCGTTGTAGCTGGAGCAAATGACCTTTCGAAGACCAGCGACAACCTTTCGGTCTGGCGATAGCTCTGTTGACTTGAAGAGTAAAGGACGTCGTCGCACTTCTTTTGTGGCGCCGGATTTGACAGCGGGAGTAAGGAGATCGTAGATTCGGTCGTTGTGTACTTCGTACATCGATATGATAACAACATATTCGGCTGAGGGATCGCAGGAGATGTCGATGTTGCTCACGTCGGGGAGCTGAGGAAGAGCCGAGGGCCGCACGGTAATTCGTCGAGGTGGTGGGGACATAACACCGTCGGGCTTAACATCATCTTTAGTAACATTCTTTACACGAGTTGAAGTAGTAAGAGACATGAAATGTCGAAGACCCCGCTTGGGCGTCTTGGGACAGTTCAGCGCGCTAGGAGACCCAGGCAGACTTTCGAGAGGTCTTCTACCACGCTCAGGAGAACGATCCTATCGTTCTTTGAGACGTCGAGTTTCCTCTGCCTCGCTAACAAGCCGTACACTTTTCGGACTTGATGCGCAGTCTGCCGGGAACGCGCCTGGGAGGTTGGCGACCAGCTTGGAGGCGGGAATGTTGGCATAGGAAGGCTTTGGGGTCTGTCGTACAAGCATTGGTGTACCAGCGCGTGAGGGCGCTCGCGATGCAACTGAGTCGCGAAAGGGAGGATCGAAGAAGTGGGACGCGGTTGTTAGGGAGGACTCGGCACCGTCGATGGCTTGAAGGGAGTCTTGAGCTGTGAAAGCGGCGTTGGGATCGAGGATGTTTTCGCCGATTGAGCGGAAGAGGACGTCCATTGTGAGTTGGGTCAGGCCGCGTTGTGTTTTGCTTCCGAGGATCGTATGTGTCTTCGTCTATTAGCCCTGCTGTTTCATTGTTGACATGGTACTCACCTTGCCGGAACCTGTCACTCCCAGAGTAGCGACGACAGCATCTGTGCCCTCGCCGCCCTCAGGCGCCAATACGCCCTCAACGAAGGGGACGATCTCTGTGCAGTGAAAGACATCGAGCTGTGTTGCATCTTCCTCAAAAACCTGGGTGAACGCGAACTTCTCAATCGCCCTGCGCCGATCTGTAGGCGGATTCAGAACAATATGCTTAGGATGTGAACCATCATCCGCGGGCTCAACATCGAGAATGCGATCGCCATCACCATGTCGCGTAGGCGGGGGCCGTAGCCGTAGATAAACCTCAAACAGGTTATGAGACGCTTTTCGCTCCATGATGCTGCTGAACACGATGATATGCTTTTCGCTTAAACAAAGATGCAGGAACAGAATGGATCGTGGACGAGACTTGTTTAGGACGGTGGATTCATAAAACGGAGCGTTGACGTTACAATCCTGGTCGTAGGTCCAGTGTTTACTCCAGTTTCCCTCTGGCGTGCTGGCTGGCACGACAACGGCTGGAAACGGTTGGAGGGGGCGATAAGATAAGATTAGATAAGGTAAGCGCTTTGGCGCGCGGGTGCTGCACGGGCCATGCCGAAGCTTTCATGCCATCAAGAGTAGAAAAAAAAAGTTGGGTGGAGCTGAGTTTTCCCTCAGGCTTGAGTTTGTTCTGGCCTCAAGGACAAGGATGTAAGCCAATTGCTTGAGTGGTGTCACTTGAAGTGGTGCATCGTAAGGTTCAGACGGTCACTACTAGTTTGTGTCGCTATTCATGTTTCCAGCTGAGCTCAATCGGCAGATTCCTTATCAAGAAGTGTTTCTGTTCTGCGTCTGCAGTAAGCTGAGCTCCCAATTCACATGCAAGCCTGAAGCATGTTTGAAGCTAGGATGCGTGGCATTAAAAAGAGTCATCAAACGAACAAGGGGGTGTACGAGTGCAACTAACGCAGCCAATGGCACAATGCTGATTTCCTGGGAGAGGTTGACTCACCCAAGAGTCATAAACGTATTTACGTGTTCATAATGCAGAAGCTCTCACCTTAATTTCAACTGTGCCGCTTTTTTTGTTACGCTCATTGTCGTGACGAGTAATGCCGAGGCGGCCATTGGTAAAAAATCTCTGAGAGGGGCGCCGTTTACTGGGCAATGGCGAAGTTGCGCTATGGGGAGATTCTGACTCTAGAGAACTGGTCTGGCGCTAATGAGTTTTGATGACGGAGGTGCTTTTCGAGAAGAAGAGGGGGATGAGGGGCTGATTGAGTTGATGCTGGATAACAATGGGAACAGCTACAAGGTTAGCAGATGGCATTGAACTTTGAAGACAAGACGTAAAGGCCAGTGCATCTCATAACGTATTGTGATTAACCAGCATCTGGAGTTGAGCCTAAAAGCCTAACCGGCAGAACAAGTGAAGTGAAGCAAGCTTCTACTGACGGTCGATTCTCTACGTAACGATCTACAGAATTCGGTATCCAGGCACGAGACGGCGCGTAAGACTCTTAGCTCGCCTTACCAGAATTTTTCTTCTCCATTCGACGTTTCTGCGTCGAGACTGCGGATACTGAGTAATTAGTCCTCGTCAACTCCGGTTGTCGCTTAAAAAACTTAGAAGAAGAAAAAGTTCAGCAATAACCCCACCAGTGACCGTGGCAACATCATACGTAGAAGCTTAGCAAGTTCTTATTCTTTTTCGGGGACCGAGGTATCATCGGTATCCATTTTGCTGGCGTTATTTCTAGCATAAGCGAGAAAGACTGACGATGTTTCTCGTCTGATGCCGATGGGAATCCTCTTTTCCTCTTTTTTTCTGGGGCGGATTTTCTTTGAAACTGGACTTTTTGGGAGTAGGCATTGGCCACTGGCATAACCGCCTGCGCTTTGCCCCTGTCTGACTGTGGAGTCTTTGTAGGTGCGGAGCTTTGTTGTAAAAATGCTTGGCCTTCTGTTGGAGGGAGGACGGAGGAGGGGTCCTTTGGATTTCTTGCTTGCGTATCCCGGCTCCAGCGTCTGTTCTGCCGTGCATGAAGCATGGGTCCAGTGTCCTCGAGAGATCATTGGAAATGAAACGATCGAGCTGTTCTCGTGACCTGGCTGAGTTTGGGATATAGGCTGTTGCAGAGTGATATGCAGCCACTGACTGTAATGTACTGAAGGTACTGTAAAGCCACATCGCTTTCAACTGTCTGTCGTGTTCCCAAGATTGCATTGCTCCGGTATCTAATATCAATTTCTTGCATCTCTCCCTACCTGGTCGAGTCCTACATTAGATTGACGCTCCATGCTCCATGTCGTGCTTCCATTCTGGGGCCTGACTGGTCCCTTGATTCTGATTCTGTTCGCCTCACGGACCAGGGAGCCTGGGGTAAATGTTTTGAAGTCAAGTCACGATTCAACTTGGTCCCAGCTTTTTTTTGTTCTCAACTTTCGGTGACAGGCAAACAAGCCAAGCATCTCAACTGCAGCACGCTCTATATAGCACACGTAGCATCAAAACAGCACAGAATCGGTCTCCTTGCAGTGTCTCAGTCGACACATCAGCGCTTCTCACTTGTCATTGTACAATTGTCTTCCTATCGTTGGGCTTCGTCTGAGGGTGCAAAAAGCGGTGACGGTATTGTCCCTCCTAAAATAGACTAGCGCATAGGTACCTTCCCTCCCGCACTGCACGCTCCATCGACTCCACTTGCAACTTCCGTAACTCAATCATCAATCACCCCCCGGCACTGCCTGCCTCGAGACACTTTGCCCAATCAGGATCGACCCCACTTAGAGGACGGAAAAAGTTTGGGATATTTCTCTCCTCCTCCTCTCCCCTCGCTCCCTCTCTTCTTCCTCCATCACCAACCCCCAAACCCAAACCACAAAAGACAACGAAGTCGACATTTTCCAGCATCACCCAGAGAATCACCCCTACCAAGAACAAAGTCGAGTAACCATGCCTTCGGCCGTCGCTGAGCTGTAAACGCCCACTGCGGGCCGTGGCTGTTTTCCCTGTCCCGGCTCGCAGTCCAGCAGTTCTCCGAGTTAACCAGTCAATACTTCTCCCTCGACTTTGATCTTTACAGGCTTTCCCGCTCTTGGAGCTGAATGCTCTACCGAGAGTCTGTCTCTGAAACCAACGATTCTGCAACTTGCCCGATAGTGAAGGGCTTTTGATACAGTTACTACCATTCTATTCTCCCGGCCACCTCCTCTACCTTTATCTTTCTATTAAAGACGATTAAAACAACTTGAAGTTGTTCAAAAGCGTATTACACGCACATATCTACTACAAAACAAGTCTTGCATTGCATTGCTAGAAAACATTCGATTTGAGCTTGCTCATCTACACCACTTTGAAGACAACTCGAACGATCATTACAACTAGAATATTAAACATCTTGAAGCGTTGCCAAAATGTCTCGCAATCTCAAGCAAAAGTTTACAACCCCGGTCAAAAAGACCAAGACCGCCCAGCGCCGCCGCAGGGTCTCCGACACTCCTTCTGCTTCTTCCCTAGACCTCTCCGACGATGGCGGCTACTCTGCCGTTGAAGACATTAGCGACTCTTCAGACGACGATGAGGATGATGTTGCCGCGGCCGAGGAGGAGAACATTCTAGAGGAAACTCATGTTCCCCCCACCCCACCACAAGCTCCTCGGCCGCAACCAACAATTGAGGAGGATGACGAAGAAGAGGAGGAGGAAGTGGAACAGGAGGACGACGATCAAGAAGGCCTGGATATTGAGGATGATGACGCTGCTAGCTGGGGAGGCATCGTTACGGACGATGAGGACCAGCCTGACGTCTACCAAGACGCCAATATCTTTGGTGAGGAGCCTCTAGAGCGCCATGTTCGCTTCGACGTGCCCTCCAGTGACTCCGACTCTACCGACACCGAGGATGAGATTCAGGGTTTCTTCCCTGATATCTTTGTTTCTCAAAATAACCTGGATCCTGCTTTCCGCCGTGAGATCGAGAACGATCCTAATGAGTCTTCTGACTCGGGATCTTTCTGGGACTTCAACAACCAGTACGGCGAGCAAGATGATGACTCGGATGCCGAGGAAATCTTCCGACAAATTGACGATGACACCCCTATTGCCACTCCAATGGCCTCCCAGCCAGCCACTGCTGCCTCTACCCCTCAGCCCATTCCCTTTGGCTTTGAGGAACCCACCGAGCTGGATGGCTACGAGAGTAAGTTTGGCTATATGGGCGTCATTACCTGTACTAACATGCCCAGCTGATGGTGATACCACCGAGGAAGATGAACCCGAACCCATTGTACGAAGGAAGACTCGACGCCCTTCAAAGCCCATGAGCGACATTTCCGACTCTGACGCCGACAGCCCGGTCAAGGCCGAGCGTGGCCAGCCCCGTCTGGGACGTTACAACCTTGACCGTTCCGACAGGAAGCCAATTGCTGTCCTCAACCCCGTCACTGGAAAAATGATGATCTTTACTCCTCACCGGCGCCACCAACTCGACCTCTCCCCCGAGCAATTTAACTTTCCCTGGGGTACTGAGGGGCCCGAGTCGCCTATTATGAGCAACTCTGCAAATCTAATGCTTAGCGCCATGTTCTCCTCCAACACTTTCGGTGACTTCTTCAATACGGCTCAGGTTATGGGGCCCACTGAGGCTTTCTTTCCCTTCCCCTCTGAACCCAACACCGCCGACGAAAGCTCAACCGCGCCTAGCTTGCAGGATGAGGAGGAGGAAGACGCCGAACTCAATCTGGACCTCAACGACTTCATCGCCTGGGAGGAAAATGACTCTTCTGGAGATGAAGAGGGCGACAACTGGGATCCCGCATCTACGCCTGCGCGACCCAGCACAGCTACAAGCGAGAAGCAGGCTCTAAGTCACATCAATTCCGAGACTGTCGGAGCTTTCCGCCGTAACCAAATTAACCAGCAGCTCATCCTGAGCAACCAGGCTACCCAGGACTCGCTCGCATTCAGCGGCCCCTACAACTACACCGCACTCAAGGGTCTCAAATCGGACCGCTTTGACACAGCTGCCATCCCCCTAACACCCGCTCGTCGCCACAAGAGGCAGATGAGCGACGCCACACGCAGTCCCCTTGAGTCAATGTCTCAAAAACGCAAGGCCACCACTGAAGCTGGCAACGGCCACAAGAGGCACAGAAGCATCTCGGATGTGAACTATCTCCACATCTAGTGCAATGCACACCCACAAAAACGTACGAGGACGGCATAGCCTGCTGTCGCTATCCCTGGCCTCGACACTACTCTCTTTTCAACAATATTTCCTTGATTGTTTTTCTTTGGGTTGAATGAAACCCTTGTTCACAGCGTGCTTGCTCGCGCCCCGCTCCCCCAAGGGACAGGGACGATGTTTTCTTTGGAGATGATACCCCAGCAGCTCCAGCCCGGTCGAAAAGCCGGGTGAGCGTATCGGAGGAATCAGCGACTTGCCTTGTTGTACTTGTAATGGTCAATTAGGTCTGCCGGGCAGGTAATTTGCTCTGCGAGCGAACCTGCATGGGACAAACAAAAAAGCTCTAATGCCGCTAATGCTTTGATGTTCTTGATGTCGGATATGGGCAAAAAGTTATCAATTGTCTTTCGTTACTGGTGTTTCCGTCCATGGGTCTAGAGGTAGATAAAAGCCGTGACCAAAATTTCATTCAGTGTTCTCAATACTTTTGTCAGTCTCTTCTGTGATGTGATGTGAACTGAAGCTGTCGTGCAAGACGGCCTCATTTTTAGTGGGGCCGTAATTCGAGTCCTCCGTTTTCACGGCTGGCGACGTCTCCTGTAGTTACGCGATGAGTACGACGTGATACAATGTCTATAAGATTTTCAACCGTTCAACTGCTGCCTGTTACTGCCAATTTTTTTTGGCACACTACTTTTACAAAGCCCAAACAATTCTCACGCTGCGCGGGGGCATGCTCCTTGCAACGGGCGCAGTGGCCATTAAGCGCCGTGGGCTTCTGGCTTCAGTGACAACTGGGACGTTTGTTACACTCCAGACGTACCCTTCGCCATCAATCTGACTCACAGGCTTGTGCAAGGTGAGAATTACGGTACTGCAAGTCTTGGTCAATCGACGATTACTTGCATACAAGAGACAAGAGAACGTAGAATCTTGACCCTAAGGGACAAAAAGAGCCAGGTAAATTAGCATAAGTTTAGGCTACTCTTTGATGAGTTTATTTTGGCACCTGATATTTATGTATTGCCCGCCAGTACCATGGGTCTTGAGTTTACTGATGTTGACTCATGGATAATCTCTGACATACCAGTGAGTCATTGTCCTTTCATCAATCGACACCCGCTCTTGAGGCGTCACCAATGGTCTCCGGACAATCTGCTCCAAGATGCTGCCTGAAGTCGGGTTATGATGAGCCGCCTCCCAAGGTTACTACTGCGTCTCTTCAATTCCATCGTGGATTCTTTCTTACAAGAGCACAATAAGCAGCAAAGGAGCTATCGAGAATCTGCCCATTTCCAACGCCACTCAGCGATGACTTCTTTTCCTCTGTTGGTGAAGCTGCCCTTCCTACAGCAAGTAGTGGCCCTGATGTCAACGGCCTTGCTATTCATGTTGTAAAATAATAAGACGACGCGGATACCTGTCTTGGAGAACATTTGATAGTGACGGCCCTGACTTTGATAGGCGCGAGCCACTCACCCTACCATCAATCATTCCGTAAAGCAAATCCCATGTACCATCAAGATCCCTTGTTAAAAATTGTTACTGTGGTGTCATGCACCAAAGCTGGCTGTCATTATTCTCTCACGACGCCGCGCTCAGTGCGTTCCCAGCTCACTTGTATGAGAACATTCCCATGATTTTGGTAGTCATGTTCAATTGAATGATTAAAGATTTGCTGCCTGTTCAGGCACTCAGGCTTGAGAATACCATTGTAGAGTACAGCCCGGAATGGCTCAGCCTTACCGGGCAGATGTGGGTCCCCTCTCGGCCGACGCGGATACGTACCGCCGGCAGCTCAACGACGACATCACAAATCCGTGAACTAGCAGATGCCGCTGGGGATAAAGTTAGTACAGAGAAAGCAAGTTTAATAGTGGGTTCTAGACAGTACGTTGTGATACCGGCACTGGCTGTTGCCTGGGGGTGAGTTTGTACGTGTAAATCTTGCCTCAACACCAGAAGTCAAGGTTGACGGATCATGATGTTTATAGTTTCAAATAAAAGCGACAACGTTTAAAATACGCTCCGGTGTGCTGGCGCAATGGCAGCGCGTTGCTTTCCGGTGGCAAAGGTTCCAGGTTCGAGTCCTGGGTACATCGAATTGAGTTCTTTTTGATGGTGTGAAGCCTTTCGGCCAAGATCCCGGCATCATGACCGGCCGGGTGTGTCGAACCAGCTCGGCTTTGCGAGTTGCAATGGTATCTCTGCTTTTTTAGATAGACAAGTACATCAGCAAGAGAGATCATTCTCGTTTGTTAAATATTTCAGAGTCGTTTGGGGTTGGGCTGACATCGAATGTGGAGATGCAAGTGAGACAGGTCCATGTGGGGAAGATCGCCGTGGTGTTGACGCCCCAAACCACTTATGGACATGCAGGTACGGATACACCCATCGATAGACACGCACGATGTGACTTGATTATCATCTATCAGTTTAAACCAGTCTGTTAACTAAGTAATTGGATGGCCTCGATCTCATGTAGCGAGGGTGGATATGATACGAGAACAAGTTATGAGGCGCCACCGCTCACACTCACCAGCCATGCCTCCATCTCATACGAAGGACTCCACATTGAGCTGTGGCTTACATCCTCACGATGAGACTGTCATAAAAATTGTAAAAGTTTAGGACGCCCAGCCTAAGATCGGACTGAAGTTGTCAAACGATCACATCAGATGGAAGAGAGGGTAAGACTTTTACAAATTTATTCATCAATCGCTCATGTGCGTATGTGCTACACCAGTCCTGTTATCTATATGGGTATCAATCACCATCCCAGCACTCAATCACGTGTTAATCCTCTCAAGCATACTCCTCAAGACCATACTCAGCATCCATCTCCGGATCATCCTCATCATACCCGCCGCCAAACTCATCACCATCGCCATAGTTCTGCGTCTCATCGTACTCTTCCTCCTCAAACTCTTCTTCCTCCTGCGGTGCTTCAGGTTCGTCCCCAGCAACGCTCTCATCAGGAACTTCGCTCGCATCATCGCCGCCTTTTGTACTTCCTGCGACACTGGTCTTGCGACTTGTAGCTTCTGATCCTGGACCTCCAAGGTTGGGCATGTCGAAAATGTTGCGGATGGCGTCGTAGTTGATCCTCTTGGACCAGGCGCGATCTTTGGCGACGTTGACGGCTGCCTCGGCGGCTGAGCTGGCGGGACTGGTCTGGCCTTCACCCATTCTAGCTCGCTTACGTCGCTTTCGTGTTTGCTTCGGTCGTTCTGCCTCTACTTTCTTGCGGAACACTTTCTCTTGGTGTTTTCGCAGCCATTCCTTGTTCTGGTTCACCCAAATCATTTCCTTGATCTGAGCCTCCTCGGGTGATAGTAAACAATTGTTCACCTCGGGGTCGTCGGCAAACTCATCCTCTGTGACATCCGCCGACATGGAGACTTCTTTCTGGGGTCGTTGCTGTAGGGCCCAGACTGTGTGAATGCGCGCTCGTTGCTCGGCAGTTGTGTAGGCCATGGCGTGTTCGTATGTTAGCGGATCGTTAAAGATCTCCTCAATCACGCCCTCTAATTCTTGCTCATCCTGCTCCCATTCCTCATTGATGGGTAATTGTGGTTTGCTGCCTTTCCGCTGATTTGTCTCTTGTGTCCCGTTCTCCGCAAGCTCCTCGTCCATCGCGTCTCCAAACTCTTGCACCAGACCATCCAATGTCTGTACATTCGCGTCTTCGCCCTCAGCCTCCTCATCCTCTGCGTTCTCGTTCAGCCTATTAACGAGTGATGGGTCTTTGGCGATCTTGGATGGTATAGGCGGGATAATAAAGCCATCATCATCACGGCGATATTCGACAACAGGCGCCTTGGACAGATCAGCGCCTCCCTCTATTAACCGCGGATCAATCTTGGCGGCCAGGTTGTCATCTTCCTCCTCATCTTCATCACTATCAGCATCTGTTGGCCTCTTTCGCTTCTTATTCTTCGCCGCCAATTGCTTCTTGTATTCGGCCGACTGCCTGTAGAAAGAAGGTGGGTCGTGAGAGCTCTCCAGGAAATCCTGCTTCAAGAAATCCTCAACCGACATGCGACTCGACTCAGTGACCTTGAACTCTTGCAGTCGGTTCTGAATCGTGTGATTGGTGACTTTGACAATGTAAACGACCTCTCGCACAGTTCGTCGAAAGTTGTGCATTCGTGCCGCCATGAGCAGACAAGCTCCACAGATGCCGGATGGTCGACGACCCATGACCATCCAATCTCGACTCATCCGCTTGACCAGACGAACAGCATCCTCAGCAACCTTGGCCGTGTCTTGGTGAAACTCCATCTTTGTCGCAAATCGCCAGATAAGATCCTCCGGATACACTGGGATGAGACCGTCGTTGCCAATTGGCACCACCTCATTGAGCTTCTTGAAAATCCGACCCAGCTTGAAGACATTGAGCTGCACCAAGTCCGCCAGGTCGATAAGCATAACCTTGCATGGTGGCTCCGCTCGGCAAGCTGCGTACAGGCAGACAGCCGCGACGCTGGCCAATGTACGACCTTGAATAAAGTTTGCGCTCGACGCCAGCTTGAAAACTTGCGTTCCTGCAGTGACCAGACTGTCACTGACGTTAAGCTGCTGCGCGTAACCCTGCATCAAGCTCTTTGCTTCCCTGATGCTCTTCTCTCGATCCTCAGATCCTCCAACTCGTCGGAATGCAGGTCCCATGCTTCGCACGCCCGCCTGATCAGCACCAATATAAGAACCATGAACAACAGCAGCACCCGAAGACGATTCTCCAAAGGTGACTTCTGCCACAATGTTACTGTCATCAGAGATACGACCGCAAGTCTGACATGTTCCATCGACGACATTGGGTTTCGGACAGGCCTTGTTCGGACATTGTGGACGGTTCGGTTTGGCTAATGAAGCATTTCGATTTACAGCAGCAACTCGTAGGCTATTTGAATGGGCGGCTGCATTGGCTGCTCGTCGCTCTTCTCGTTCTCGCATCGCTCGGACGGGGTTGGGTTTTCCGAACCGTGGTTTCACAGCCGGGCGCCCAGTAGGCCCCGATTTTGGTGGTGTAAGAAACGACGACATTGTGAAGATATCGTACAATTTAGTTGAAATGAATTGAAAGTCGTTTCGCTATTGATCTTCCTTCTCTCCCCCAGGCCGAGAAACGGCTAGATCACTGAAGCTATACACTCCAGTGCCGCGGTGTCAAAAGAGCCTATATGCGATAGCTCTTACCAAAAAAAAAAAAAAAGATTATCGCGATAAGGGAAAAGTAGAGGGATGGACGAGGTGAGATACTGGTGAAGAGAAATCGCGAGTCTCGGTGCAGGCGGGGTTTTTTGGGTGGGAGAAATGAGTGTCGATGGTCGAGTGGGGAAGAGTTTTCACCCGCGTGGGCAAGCCCCTGCAATTCGACTGAGTCAGAGGGTCAAGGCAGTGACGGTTCGAACACCGGTGCGTGTTGTTTTTGGAATAGCCCTGATACTGCGCAAAAGATAGCGAGCAGAGTCCTTGATGGGTATCGTCGCTGTAGAGTCGTCAGTCTTTGTTGATAATCCTTTTTCTGATGAGGAGAAGTGAAGAGGAGATTTGCTGTTGCAGGTCAATTTGTGCGAGCAATCTTGTTGAAGCGGTTGGTGACGAGAGAGCCGAGGTTTATCCCCGCAAACTCAAAGTCAGCTGGATGTACAGGGTAGACGCAGAGCAATTCATTGAGATTAACTCTACGATTGAGTATCATATTTAAGATCTGTTACATCGCTAATGGACCGTATTGATTATACAGTCTATACTACGTTAATTTCTTTCATCTGTATACACACTCTCGGTTCCTCAGAGCATAAATACCCCTTCTCAATAGAGTATCTCAGTATTCAGCTCATCTCCACCCATCGTCACTTTATCCGCATCAAGCTCACGCCCTACAAATGCTACCCTGTCAACCCAGAACCTTTCCAGAATTAACCGTAAAAGTGACAACCGGTTATTCGTATTTGCCTCCATTCTACCAACGAGATCCTCCCATCAAAGGCGGAGTTTCCGCTGCATGTTTGCTCGACTCAACCCGATTACGTCAGGTCTGCCCCGCGATTTCTGGTCAAGGGCATCGTGCAGAAGATCTATAAAGACATTGACGTGTCCCTTGGAGAATACCTTCGTCCAGATCCTACAATCACTACATATTGTTTTTCGTTCAAAGTATCTACAATGGAGACTCCCTTCAAGTGGTCGGCACCGCCTGGTAGTGATATCTGGAAACAGCCCCCTTCTACCGACGTCTTCACTGGTGAGCATCTCAACCCCTCCCTATCAAACGCACCCTCTCAATCACCCATCACCACTAGCCTCACTCACTAACTCCCCCCAGCACCCTTCACCACACACTCCAAAAAACCTCTCAAGAAGTTCATCTCCGCAACTCTCACCTTCCGCACAAAATACATCCATCAGTACGACCAGGCCTGTCTTCTCCTAGTCTTCACAAACCCCAACTCCCCCACGCCCCGCAAGTGGATCAAGACCGGCATCGAGCTATACAACGATCACCCGCGCTACTCAACCGTGACTTGCGACCAGTGGGCAGATTGGAGCGTTGAGAAGGTCGGCCCTGAGAATGAAACTGGCGTGAGGAATGGTGACAAGTGCGTTACTGTAAAGGTGCAGAAGGTGCAGGATGCGCTGGGTCTTTGTATGTGGACGTACAGGGTTGATGGGGCTGGTGACAAGACGCCGTTGAGGCAGACGAATTGGGTTTATGGCGATAATGGTGGTGAGGGCTGGGATCTAGAGGTTGCTGCTGCTGTCGCGAGACCCGATCCCAAGAAGGAGATCAAGGAGGATCTTGAGGTTACATTTGAGAAGTTTGAGGTTGAGTGGGATGAAACCGCCTAATCACTCAACCCTCATTTTTAAAGCATTACATCACATACATCACATGCAGAGGAACATCAATTGAGGTGGCCGAATTTCTCATTACCTCTACCCTGACGGTGCTTGCGCCAGGGAGGATCGTTCAACGATCCCAAGTGGTTAATAATCATCAAGATCGTAACTTCATTCTCATCGGCGTCTCGCCGGTCCCAAATAAGCCCATGCAGAAAAGGATCTCCATTTCTCATCTCCTCCAGCAAACAAAACAGGAAAAGCAGTAACAAAAGGACAGGTTCGAGGTATCAGTCTGTAGATGCGAACCAAAAGCAAAAGAGGGCCCGACCCGGTACTAAAGAGGCGAGGCACACACGCAGTATGTGAGGGTTAAGATGTTATTAAAGCCTCTTGTTCTCAAGATCCCCTCCTTGTTGTGCAAAATCCGAGTAGGAGATGTTTGTATCCGTTTCGCGTTCTAGAGAGAAAAAACTCCTGCCATAAAACGTGAAAGCAAAAAGACAGCAACAAAACCAGAAGAGATCCTTTTTTTCGGTGAAAAATTTCCAAGATGGTACAAATGCAAGCTTTTAGCCAATCTCGGGGCATTTGCTCGCGGGTGTAGAAAAGCAGTCAAGCATTCCACTTCCCAAAATGTTCCCCCAAACTCTGGTGTTGAACCAAAGACAACCCGGTCTTTTTTTTTGGGGGGATAACAAAACGCCAGAGTAGAATTGGGGAAGAAATGTCCCAGTGTCCGTGTGTAAGTGGGTATCAAAGCAGAGTTGAAATGACAAGGCAGAAACAGAAACTCGCGATAAGTAAACTCACAATAAATGAGCAGAGGATGTGAAGGACGTCGTGTGTGCGTCTGATTAGATCCTCTCAGCTCGTGTATCATCAAACTCGATCGGCCAACCTCGCAGAAGGGGAGTAATGTAATAAAACAAAGCTCCTTAGGACTTCAATCTGATGACGGAGCATGAAAAGCAACCAAACGCCGACTTCCAACTGTTCCTGTAAGCATCACTTTTTTTTGTGGGTTTTTCTTTTTTCGCGGACTTAGGAGTATTCCATTTCGCGCTCGTCCTCCAGCTATGATCAAACACACGGAGCATCCGGAGGCCTGAGTAGTGTGTGTTTGGGTTATCTTGAATCACTCAGACAGTCTTTGGCGTTCGAGCATTGCTCACGTCAATGACGTCGTCGAGGTGATTGCACATGGCTACAAACAGGTCGAAGAAGAGCTTGCTGCCGCCCGCCTCCATCTCGGCCTGCATGGTCCCGCTGCGCTTAAAGGTCTTGCGGCAGCGGATGATCAGGGCGAGGTAATGAGCGCGCAGACGGCTGTCTGAGTCGGGTGTGTGAGCGTAGGCGTACTGAGCTGACCTTATAATGGTCCCGACATCGATGCCTGATTGCAGTCCCTGCTTGCGCAGGGCCAGACGCTTGAGCTCCTCGAGGCCGTACTTGTCCGCGGCGCAGTAGACGACTGTGTCGCGGAGGATGGCCATATCGAGACTCGACAGGTAGATGGTGGCTTCAGACGCAGCGCCTGCGCGGCCACCTCCAGTTTCGGGGTTGGGTGATGTGTGAGGTGTACGGCCTTGGTCCTCGAGCTCCCAAGAGTTGCGCTGCTTGTTATGGAGCAGACGTGGGTAGTAGTCACCCTTGTAGAGATATTCGAGGACGGCGGAGAACACCTCGGGTTCTTCGTCGGGGATGGAGATCCTCTTGCTCTGTGCCTCGAAGCAACTTCCGCGCAGGGCGGCCTCAAAGAAAGGCGACTGGCGGAGTACATCCTCATGTGCTGCAAAGAGCCGGCCATCTTGACCAACAGTCAGAGTGACGATGGGCGAAGGTGCAGGCGCGGCGGGTGCTGGAGCAGACTTCTGGGGAATGGCGTCCTGCTCGTTGAGCGATCTTTGCAGCTTCGACATTTTCGTGTGATCCCGGTGGGAGCCCGATCTCTTGAGTCTCGCAGTCTTGTCGACGCGGTTGGGGTCTTGCGACCTAAACGAGCGTTTGAACATGGCTACGGTAGTTATGGGAGGAAATCGGTAAATAAAGAACGGACTCGTGACGGGAATTTCGACTCGCACAGGATATGGTAAGGAGAATAACGACTCCCAACTTTGTGTATCGATCGATCGGCTTGGCTAGAGAGTGACGAAAAGAGCGAAGAGACAGAGAGTAAAAGGGAAGAAGAAAAGAGCGACGCACAACAGAAAAGATTGACAAATGGGCCCGGGCGGAGAGATATGTCCTTCAAGACAAGACGATATCCTCTTGGTGAATCTTTGCGACCCTTTTTTTGGTTGTGTGTGGGGGGGAGGAAGAGGGAAGAAAGTCGGGGGTATGGGGGGATAAGCCTGTATTTATGCTGATGGTGTCTCACGCCGCGGGGTTCAAGGATGAGCACGAGGCAGCCAGCGACTCTACTACACAACTTATAGCCTCTGCAATGCAACCCGACCTCCATTGTTGGGTTCATTTGAAGACTAGAAGTAATAATCTGATTTCAAATCTCTTGTGATCTTGAAGCCTGAGTCTATCTTGCATTGATCTCGTTGTCGAGGCTGCAATGTCAGGCTCAAGTATGAGTCTCTGCCAACACTCACTTCACGTTTTATCTCAGCCAAAGACCCCTGCAACGTGTAGAATAAAGGCTCAAAATGTCAATGCCCAACTCGAGTCGACTCACCGTCATCTTTGGCCTTAGACCTTCCCCGGCTTTTCTTCCTAGTTGCTATTGCACTGCCGCGATTAAACAAGGGTCGTTTCGTGTCAACGCCAATCAATTCATCCGTGTTATCGCCACTCCAACCTCTCGATGTGACCGTGCAATGCCACTCAGCAAAATGCCCTGTCATGGTCTTGGTGGTGCCTCACCAACTCATCCGTCCGGTACCCAATCGACGGTCTGTGTGAAGACGCTACCGAGCCCTGCCATCTGTGCCAGCAGATCTTTGCGTGTGATTGGTGAATATCCTACAACGGGGCTGGTTGATTTGCATCCAAGGTGGTGTCGCCAAGTCCTTGTCGCACGTAGCTTCACGACGCCGCAATGTTACAGGTGCATCTTGCACGCTTCACAACCAAGACGCTTATAAACCCGAGGGTCGTTTATAGACATTGCGCCGTGGCTTTCAACTAGAATGAGTCAACTCATGGGAGTTACTTCGGCGAAAGGTTGTCAGGCCGTTTATCAACGTTTTACAAAGGTCTCCTTGCTGCGAAATCGAGTCAATTTTAGGTTTGAGAGGTTAATCAGACGTCTCGAGTAACCCTGCCCCAACCAGGTGTATCAATCTATATCACATGAAGTCACTCAATCGGCAGACTTCCCCAATCCATCGTTGACCGTCAAACAAATTCCAGCACCCATCACCATTCTCAATTCGTACCCCTTCATGAATCAAGGGCTGCTTGGGCAGCAGCGATTGCCCGAGCCTCAGAGTTTGATCGTGTGACACTCTCCCGGGAAGCGACGAGACCTTGCATGAGGATGTACACTGTGGTCATCAGCATTTGCACCTTACAAATCAGAGGGACAACTCACTGATGGGCATCAAGAATACGAAGCCAATGGAGTAAAGAGTAATCGCTTCGTCCGACCCAACTTCGTTCTTGTCAAGCCAGAAAAACGGGTAATATTTGGTGACGAGGTGACCAAAGGCCGCCCAACCCAGGTAAGCTGTGGCTGCGAACATGATGCCGATGAGGTGGATTCCAACAGTCTGGTGACAAGGTCAGTAAGCTGTTACCGCGACTGTACACCGACTTACCCATGGACGCCGAATACTGTTGAGAACAAGGATCTCGAATACCATCACCGAAGAACCGAACGCGTACAAGGACAAAATGATGAAGGCACGGAACCATCCCTCACCAAAGATGTCGGTGACTATTTATGGTCAGTTGACTAACATGTGACAAGGAAAGTGCTCTTACATGGAGGAGCAGGCGTCTGTTCGGCATATGGAGCCCAGACATGCGAAGCGGTACTGTTGGGAAGTTGAGGGTCAGGTTGAGGCTCTGGCTGAGGTTCGCCACTGGCATCGTCATTGTCGTGCTGGCGTGTGATGAAGAAGTAGATGGTCGAATTGGCAAAAGCGAAAACAGTAGTGATAGTGTAGAAGAGCGTAAAGTAGAACTGCTTGCGGAGGCTACCCATGTGCTTGGGGAGCGACATTCTTCGGATGAGCCATCCTTCCAAGCCCCCCATGTGCCGGTCATGATGGTGGGGATAGTACAGATGGGTGAATGTCCAAGACTAGAGAAGTCAGCAATAGCATAGGCAATCCTCAAGTGAAACTCACGAAGGTCTTGAGCTGGTACAGGAAGACAAAGAACAGACTGATGTTGGCAAAGTCGAAGACGATGCGCCAATCGGAGAAGTCGCTTTGTTCGTGGATCTCGTAATTGAGGACGAGGATCCCCACGGCTGTGACAAGCGACAAAACAATTCCACGCAAGATAACAAGTACATTCTGCGGAATGAATGACCAAGGGGAGTGAGATGCTCGAAGGAAGGCAGGCTATAAGCCATCAAGTCAGCGAGAGAAAATGATCCAAAGCATCGTGGAGATGACTTACATGATCCTGCATCACATTTGGGCTGGGGAGGCCATCGGCGTTCTGAAGGAGAGGTGCTGAATCCATCGCGAAGACTCAGCGGGAGCAGTAAAGAAGGTGAGGAGGGTGCAGATCGATGGTCAAAAAGATGCGGTGAAACAAATGATTGCAGAGAGGTGATGCTGGAGCGAGGAGCCGATGAAGCCAAGAAATGTAGGGGATCAGGCGTCGAACAGGCGATGCTGAACGAGACGAAGATACGCGATGATGAAGCTGGGAAGAAGAGAGTTGAGAAGACGAAGCCATCGTGGTAGGTAAGTGTCGGCCAGCAGCTGAAGAAAGAAGGTGCTGTGATGTTAGCGAAGAACGCATTTACAACTGGAAGGCGCACGAGGCGATGTTCGAAGGAAGGAGACAACAGTGAGTGGTCCTTACGTTCCGGACCCTCAGTTTATGAAGAGTTCAGTATTATGAGCTGAGTCAATCAGCTCAACTTATCGTAATGCTAGTTCTATCGTACACTCATCAATAATACAATTCGTTTATTCCTGCTTGGGCGCAGCGCTCTCATGCCCTTCTCGCTCCATACCCTGGCAACCAGTGAGCCTACCAGCAACTTCTTCGACCTTTCCATATCCCTTCTCGTGGTTCGGGTCGTTCTGCGCTCGAAGCTCGCCGGCCTTCTTCATATCGGCAAGACCTGCTGCCTTGTCCTGCTCACCAGAGGCCTTCCATGGTTGAGAGCCTGTAATGGCGCCAATGGTAGCCTGGAAGGTGTGAGTGAGAGGTCCTGAGGGAATCGAGAAGGACTTACCTCTGCGGCTCCCTTGACGTATTGGGCGTGGCTGCCGATGAGACCGGGCTGCTGGTTGTTGTTGTCGGCCATTTTGAGTGTAATGATTGGTGTAAGTGCAGGTGCTTGAGTTGGTTCTGGTGAAGATCAAAATGCTTGGAACGGTAAAATTTGGAGATTATGAAGAATAATGTGAACACAATGAACAAGAACAGCAGAGACGACCATTTAAATACCAAGCTCCTTACTCGTCTACAACGCCTATGACATCGATCTCATGCTTCACAAGTAGTCATGACATCACCTTCTTTCAAGCATGACACCCCCCCGCGTTAGACCATTTATAGTGTCAAGGTCCCTGAAATTATGGGGACCATCTTGATCTGGCACCGCCACAAAACACCAGCCCCAAAATGCCACAGCTGTTCCAGACCAGATGGCCCGTGCTCCTCGAGCTCCCATGAGCCAGATGTCCATTTCACTCCCAGCGCGAAAGTTGCATCGTGGAGTTGTCAAGCTCTACAACGAACCACCCTTCACCCCACGAAACCGAAATACAATCCCTAACTATGCTGTCGGCTCTTGGAAACCCGCGGCAAGCTGCTGCGCAGCTCATGAACTTTGCGCTCATCCTCTCTACGGCCTTCATGGTGCGAACGTGTCTTGTTCAGCGCCTGGACGAAAGCTAACCTGCCGCAGATGTGGAAAGGTCTCTCCGTTATCAGCGACTCACCGTCACCGATCGTCGTCGTTCTATCTGGCTCCATGGAGCCCGCCTTCCAGCGAGGCGACCTCCTCTTCCTCTGGAACCGAAACCTGCTACAAGAGACCGAGATTGGCGAGGTTGTCGTTTACAACGTCAAGGACAAGGACATTCCTATTGTGCACCGAGTTGTACGCAAGTTTGGCAAGGGGTATGTTGTTTGTGCAAGAGCTTTGGACAATGTCTAATGATGTATAGGGACACCGCTCAGCTTCTCACCAAGGGAGACAACAACATGTCAGACGATACCGAACTCTACGCCAGGAACCAAGACTACCTCGTACGAAGTGACATTATTGGAAGCGTTGTGGGATACATGCCATTCGTCGGTTATGTGACGATTCTTCTATCGGAATACCCTTGGCTCAAGACAGTGATGTTGGGATTTATGGGTCTCATGGTGGTTCTACAGCGGGAATAAATGGTGTATGCGACGGAAGATCTTGGTTATATATACAGAATAAGCGCTTGCATTGTCGCCGAAGTAGCGCTAAGAGACGATTCGTTTGATACCCATTGCATCAATTTCACAGAGCATACCGGTGATTTCCCGACAGAGACGAAGGATCTCAATGAGACGATTTGGTGCCAAGCCGGCAGAAGCGACGTATCAATGTCACAACATCCATCGGTCGTCTTGGCCAGGCACTTGACTAAAGGCTAGGCATTAGTGAGTGGTTGAGTAACCCGTATTGCTAGAGATTCACAACCTGGTGCCTGGTCTTTGGGTCCAGTTTGACTGACTCATTAAAAGGATACACTACTCCGTACGTACAATAGCCCTATGAGATTGCCATTCAGGTTCGGCGATTTCCTCATGCTGTCCCCTGGTACGGAGTAGGTCTAATCTTAGCTGCAACTAGACCCATACCCAAAGCGGCTAACCATGAGATTCTTAACGGCGGCCGCCAAGGACGAAAAGGAAAATTTCGCTTTGTTTCTTCTGCTAGTGGCGTTTTCGAAAGATGTTGGTTTCTATTCCCGACAATTCGTGCGTTTACCTGCATCATGATCCCATTCTCAGCCATGGATGTTTCATGTTTAAAGAAGCCTTGGGTGAAGGACCAGACATAAAGCCAACACCCCGAGCGGCCGTGGCTTTACAGCAGATTCTACTCCGGAACCAAAGGAGGTATTGAACATGGCTCTTGAAATCCCCATTCCGTAGGGCACTCAAACAAATCGCCATTCCCGTAACCGACAAAGCCCCTTAGATCACCATCCATGGATCATCACCTCCACCCATCGCGCTATTCCTTACAGCAAAGCCAATGGAAACGAGGGACTAACGCGGTTTTACTCCTTGCAAGGCCCAGGGGTTCTGATCCCACGTCTCAATCTCGAATAATGGCCTGGGGGGTTTCGCAGCTGGAAGCGAGCTGATCGTTCCTTTTTCTCTTAAATAATAAAGTCTGTCTTACCCGTCTTTTCGCACAAGGCCCTTCTTTTTCGTTTCCGGTCATTCATTCGTTCGTCCATTCCATTCGCTTTTTACACTCGTTCTCGTTGTGCGCTACCTTCATTCCTGGGGCGCGTCCTTTCGTTCCATTTTATATTTTATTAAATCCGTCGTATTTCGTACAATGGCGCCTGAATCTTCTACACAGACGGACCCTGCGCCAGCAGCTTCTCCTGCTGTTCCTCCCAATGCGCAACATGCCCCCCAGATGTACGCCCAGCAGCAACAGCAACCTGGTTTCCAGCAAGACCCTCGCAGCTATGGACCCCCTTACGCGCCGTACCCGCAACAGCCTGCTCAGCAGCCATGGACGCCCCCTCGGGTCGCCGAGTCCAAGGCCTGGATGATCACCAAGCTCACACTCCACGGGATCGATATCGTTTGCTGCATTGTTGGACTTGGTCTTACGGGCGCGCTCAGAAGTACTGAGACACTGGGTCTGGTCGCGCTCGGCGCTTGTCCACTTGTACGGTTCTCCAAACCCCATTGATTTGATGCCATGTACTGACGCTCTCTAGTTTGTCGTAGCTATGATCTGGGATATTGCCGAATTGGCCACTCGCTTCGGTCGCAAATGGAAGGCCGGCATTCACCCTGGCGCCCATGTCGCCATCTCCCTCTTTATCTGGCTAGGTGCCGCTATCGTAGGCGGTCTCGAGAGCACTTTCAGCGCATACTATAGCGAGTTCGATTACCTCGACGAAGACTGCGAATACAATTCTGCACGAGGACGTTACATATGCACGAGCAGCGACAAGGTCAGCAGCAAACGCACGCTCTTTATTGCACTGTCGGTGTTTACCTGCCTCATCTGGCTCTGGCACTTCATCCTATTCGTCGGCGCGTGTATCGATACCCAGAAGCGAAACGCCGCAATGAGACGACCTGTTACAATGGTGTTTGGAGGACCGGCTTACTGGGGCCCCGGAGCGCAAGGTTTCCAACAGGTGCCTCAGTATTACGGACCCCCCCAAGGGCAGAATATTCCCATGCAGAACTGGGCACCACCACAAATGGGAAATGGCAAGCAACCTATGGCAGCAACTCAGCCTGCAGCGGAGCGCTACGCTTGAGAAGCTGGAGGATAACTGATTAGATCTGAGAAAAATGGGAAGAGTAATGCAAAACATGTAAAATGATGCCAAGATAGATAAATAAAAGACAAAGACTCTTTCTTTCCCTAGAGCATCCTGAAGTCTTCCAAAGCTCTGTGCCGTAAGCGGATCGAAGGCTGTCAAATCCTTTGCTTCGTTACAAGTTTGTTTGATGGCTTCGACCAAGACGTGATCAGTTGGCCTCTGGTGTAAATCCTGGCGGGATTTCTTGACCTTAGTTGTATTTGTCAGTGACCAACTCTTCTGTGGTACAAACAGTAAAGGCTTGCCTTGTTCGTAATCCACTGTATGGCTGGTACAAATAGCTCCTGTTTCATCTCAAAGCCCTCGATTCTCGGCAGTCCCGCATGCTTGGGAAGCTCAAAAGGCTCATCACAACGGATACCGTAGCTGCAACCTGCGACTCTAGTAGGGCCGCAGAGCTTGTTCAGAGCTCTTAGAACACCCCCCGCGGAAGCAGCATTGATTGCTGTGAGCCTCTTTTCATCATGAGTTTCTGGTCATTAGGTGG
>JAAOAJ010000396.1:0-32154 GCA_013781345.1 Fusarium coicis
CTCCTCCACCGCCTCCTTTACCTGGTGCTGGAGGTATGCCCCCTCCACCACCCCCTCCCCTGCCTGGTGCTATGTCTGGGCACTTCTTGGCCCGACAACCCGCTTTCGGGGTTGCACCAAGCATTGGCCTGCCCGTGGTTCGTCCCAAGAAGAAGCTCAAGGCCCTGCACTGGGAGAAGGTCGATGCCCCTGAGACCAGTCACTGGGCAGCCCACACACCTTCTGCTGAAGCCCGAGAGGAGAAGTATCAGGAGCTCAGCAAGAAGGGCATTCTCGACGAGGTCGAGAAACTGTTCATGGCTAAGGAGATCAAGAAGATTGGTATAGGAAGCTCTTCTAAGAAGGATGACAAGAAGCAAATCATCTCTTCTGATCTCCGCAAGGCGTATGGTAAGTTTATACCCCTTTATCCACCATTGATTTATCTACTAACACTGCACAGAAATTGCTTTTGCCAAGTTTTCACAGTACTCTGTCGAGAAGATTGTTCAAATGATCATCCACTGCGATCCAGAGATTCTAGACAACACTGTAGTGATGGAATTTTTGCAGAAGGATGACCTCTGTAACATCCCCGACAACACAGTCAAGCAAATGGCGCCGTATAGCAAGGACTGGACTGGACCTGATGCCAAATCTCAAGACCGTGAACTTGATCCCTCGGAGTTGACTCGACAAGATCAACTTTACCTCTACACGGCTTTTGAGTTACACCACTACTGGAAGAGTCGAATGAGGGCCCTTGCTCTTACTAGAAGCTTTGAACAAGAGTACGAAGAGATTAACGAGAAGATCCGACAGGTTGTGACAGTATCGGAGTCGCTACGCGATTCCGTTTCATTGATGAACGTACTTGGCCTTATTTTGGATATTGGTAATTACATGAACGATGCGAACAAGCAAGCACGTGGTTTCAAGCTCAGCTCTCTTGCAAGATTGGGTATGGTCAAGGACGACAAGAACGAGTCAACATTGGCCGACCTCGTGGAGCGTATTGTACGGAATCAGTACCCTGAGTGGGAGACATTTGCGGACGATATCAACGGAGTCATGACGGCACAGAAGATCAACATTGAACAACTTCAAGCGGATGCGAAGAAATACATCGACAATATTCGAAACATTCAAATGTCGCTGGATTCTGGTAACCTGAGCGACCCCAAGCAGTTCCATCCCCAGGACCGCGTGAGTCAAATCGTCCAACGTATTATGAAGGAAGCCAGAAGAAAATCCGAGCAGATGGAGCTGTACTTGGAAGAGATGATGAAGACATACAAAGATATCATGGTATTTTACGGCGAGGACCCCGCAGATGATGGGGCCCGTCGAGATTTCTTTGCCAAGTTGGCATTGTTCGTGGGAGAGTGGAAGAAGTCTCGTGACAAGAACGTGCAGGTGGAAGAGACAAAGAAGCGTAACGAGGCGTCAATGAAACGGAAGCACACAGCACAACTCAAACTTATCAACGCCAACGCCGAGGCGGGACCTACGTCTCCATCCAATACCGGCGCCATGGACTCTCTCCTGGAGAAGCTACGTGCAGCTGCGCCGCAAGCTCGGGACCAGAGAGACCGAAGAAGGCGTGCGCGACTCAAGGATCGTCACCAGGTCCGCGTGGCGTCAGGACAGAAGATTCCCGACCTCGACGAAATCCCAGAAGTGGAAGCTGGCCTCAAGAATAAGGAGGAACCCACCGAAGACGAAAGCAAGGTGCTCAGTCCCGGCCTCTCGTCGCCTCGTGAAGGTGAAGACGACGTTGCCGATAGAGCAGCAGCTCTTCTACAAGGCATGCGCGGTGGTGACGGCGCAGATGACAACGATCCTGAGAGGAGAGAAACCCTTCGAAAAGCCAGACGGCAAACAGCAGAGGAAGAGAGACGACTACGCAGACGGCGAAGAGAAAGGGCACCTACAAACCAGTCAGAAGAGAATCCCGACGAACAAAAGGAAGAAACCAGGGAAGAGCCAAAGGTAGAAGAAGGAGAGGCAGCCAAAGAGCCGCCGAAGGAAGAAGAAGCGCCTACAGAAGATGATGTTCCAACACCTAGAGCAGCGGCTACCAGCGACGGTGCCCCAGAAGAAGAGCAAGGGGAAAAGGCACAGGCACAGACATAGGCATAGGCATGGCATGGCATGGCATGGCACGGTACAGGCACGAGGATGAGATGGATGGGCGGTGTTTGTGATTCGAGATGCATACCAATGGTGTTGGGAACTGTTTAGGAGTGGAAAGATCGCGTTTGTATGTATTGCACGCGCTATACGTAATGTCTACACCAACACATACAGTGGAAGAGAGTATTTGAACAATCTGTGTGTCATGGTGATCTTGATATTGCAGTACTGGTCGCAAGTAACTGTCAGATATAGGTGCTTGTGACCTTTGATTCTTGACCTTGTAAACCAGACCCTCCCCAGCCGCGTTGTTCATCGTGCGCTGTCCCGAAGTCTCTTCCACCGAAAGTTGCTTCTTCCTATTATGATTCGAGGTTTCCGTCGACTTTCCTTGTCGCCCCCTCCTTGTTCAATGTTTCGTCGGAGGAACGGCGAATAGACTGCCGAGGCGGCAGAAACCACCAGTGACATGACCCATGAGACCAATGCATACTTCTCGAATCAGAACAGAGCAGTCTTTCAAGAGATGGTAAAGATAGGCGGCGCGTCCGACTTCGAGTGCCAGGAACGAGAGGATCGTAAAGAATCGAACATGGCCCTGATAAATGTCCGGTAATATCTCTCGTAAGAAGAAAATGAAGATGAGTATACTAATGGACCCGGCCGCGATCAGAATGAACCACCGATTTGGGTCATCATGAGCTGGCCACAGGGCCAAAATGTACCACCGCCATTTGCGACGAGGCTTACGGCGAAGATGGTCACCACGGGCTGGCCATAAGTACATAGCATACCACGACCAGCTGTGACAAGGCCTATGGTAAGGGTGTTTGCCAGCAGCAGCAGCCCGGGGGGCAGCTTCCATAACTCTGTTCACGGCCGATCGACCATTGTGGTTTTCGCGTCTTGATCGTATGAGCTCTTCTGGTGTAGGAGTTGCGGGTCGACATATCCAGTTCCACAAAGTGGTGAGGACTATGTGGATGGCTGTTATGCTGAGTACGACACTTTCAAAAGAGGACAAGAATGGCGCAAGGATAGCCATGGCGAGACTGGTGCATGTATTCTGCGGAAGCTTGTGCTGGCTCGTGAAAATGGAGGAGTTTGTGGTACAAGTTGAAATAGGCACAGCCTTGAGATGGTCGAAGTTAAGCCCTGAGCATGTATTGACGAGGCGAATAATGCGACAGAAGAACGAGAAAGGAGGCTGAGAATGCATTACACATGCAAGATACTGTAAACTTTGATGTTCCACATAATTATTATACCTCCGCACTCGTTTGGCAGGAGAACCAATCCACCTAAACGCCAATCCAGTTTACCTTTGCGGCACAACCTTAAAAGTGCCAGTTGTCCTCACGGAGATCGTAGCTCGTACTGCATGGACGCCGTATAGCCAGCACGCTCAGCGTGATGGACTCAGAGGCCTGTTGAATCCGCCGTTCCTGTTCATATACTGACGATACTCCGTCTTCTTCTCTTTGTGCACACCACCAGCATTGTTGCCCGAAACTTTCTTGTTCTTGGTTGTTCCAAACCCGCCGAAGCCCATCATGGCCTGCATAGCGGCCATATCGTCGTCCTCTGCGTCCATAGGATCCTCTTCAAGCTCTGAAGCCTGGCCCTCTTCTGAGCGGCTACTTTCCTCTTCACGCTGTGCGCGTGATGGCGGTGGTGGTGAGCGGCTTGCGCGAGAGCCGACTTTGAAGGACATGTTTGGTGCCGGGCGCTTTGTGTCGGGGCGAGGGCGCGTGGGAAGTGCTTCGTGAGTAGGACTTCGTGATTGTGGTGACGCTGAGCGACGAGATTTGCCTGCTGGAAAGTTAGATTTCCATAACGTTGAAATGGGTGGGGGTGCATACTTCGCTTGTCTCCATCATCTTCGCGACGCTCATCTCGTCTCTGTCTTGGTGGTGCATCCTCTGCATCCTCTCTGCGTCTGTCTCTGGGGTCTCGGTCATCATGATGGCGTGGGCCTTTATTCCTAGGTCGGTTCCTATCACCATCTCGGTCTCGATGTCTCCTGTCTGGCGACCTCGATCTATCTCTGTATCCACGGCGTTCGCGTGATCTTGACCTGTATCCTCTGCGATCGCGGTCGTTGTCCCTATTATGTCCTGCACGCCTATCGCGTCTGTCGGATTCGTCCCACATTTGACGACTATCGGGTCGCCTGCTTCGCCTAGAGTCTCCCATTGTGTGTCTTGCAGATTCTGACTCCGGTTCCAAGAGATTGCTGATGATATTCAGATATTGGCAGTGTTGGGTGAAGGGTAAAGATGGATGTTCGAAAATGCATCTATCAAGTTCTAGAAAGAGGAAGGCTGAAACAAGATACTTTTAAGTGGGGTTCGAACTCTAAGTGGCGGTGGCTGGTGAAGCTTTATCATTGGCCCGAGCTCTCGTGGACCCCGGATCGTTCTCCAACTCTCAGCCTTGCGTCGTCATATCAATTCGCTGCCCCTACGTGTTCTCTGGAGCTTGTTCTCACACAAACTCACCCAATGAGGAACTGAATTCTCTAGGATTCGTTCTGAAAAAAAAAAAATTATCTCAACTTCTCTTCTCGGGGCTCGAGAGAAACCTTTTTATCGTCAGTATGGTGAAGATTGCCCATTGGGTGTATGCAGCGACACTCGCCGTGGGCGTCTCAGCCGCTGAAGATGCATCTTCTGTGCTGACGACTGAAATCGGCCGTCAAAACAACCAGAGCCTCTTTTGGGGCCCCTACAAATCCAATTTGTACTTTGGTGTGCGACCACGAACACCAGATAGCCTATGGACAGGGCTCATGTGGGGGAAAGTCGACAATTACCATGATATTCAGAATGGTATGTGAGACAACGAGCTTGGTGATTCAAATGCTCTGACACTTGTCTTCAAGGTTTCAGATATACCTGCGAGCAGGGGGAAGATATGCATGGCTACGGATGGGATGAGTATGATGCCCGCATAGGCGGTGTGCAGTCCATTCACGACAAGGCCAACAATATCGACTTGACGACTACTTTTGTCAAGATCCCCGGTGGAAATCATGGTGGCAGCTGGGCTGCCCGGATCAAGGGCGAGCTGCGAGACGGTGCCCCGAAAAACACCAGGACTATGCTATTCTACTACATCGCCCAGGATGGTGATGGCGAACTTGCTGTTGAGGGTGAAGGTACAGAGTATGGTTTCGAAGATGATGTTACTCTCAAGGGCAGTTCAAAGGCGCTAGGAGACTACAAGCTTCTTATCACAAAAGGTACCGGAGAGCACCCTTCAACAGACCACAAGTTCCTGGAAGATCGACATGGCGACACAACCATCGTCTCGAGTACCGAAGTCCCAGCCGACCTTACCTGGCAGGGCAAGCCCGTTGTCTTCAAGCAACTCCAAGATGCCGTTTCGCCCGTGCAGCAGAATGCTGACCAGGAAAATCCGCCCCCACCGTGGCAGGTATACCGCATTGCCCATGCGCCTGGAAAAGGCAACGTCCATGTGGTCGAGAAGACCTTTGAGGGGCCGTTCGAGTTCGATGTCATCTTTTCATCGGGATCTGGAGGCAAGGATTTTACTTCTGAGGAGGTTACTGAACAGATCGAGAAGACATCAGAAATCTTCAACGAGCGCTTCACCAACACGTTCAAGCTTAAGGAACCTTTCACAGAGGCAAAGTACAAGAAATTCGGCAAGAGCATGCTGTCCAACCTCATCGGCGGCATAGGGTACTTCCATGGTCACCAGCTGATTGATCGATCGTATGCGCCTGAGTATGAGGAGCAGAGCGACAGGTTCTGGGAGGAGGCCGCGCAAGCCAAGGCACGCACACAGCCGGAACTCGAAGGCCCCTATGAACTCTTCACCAGTGTTCCTTCTCGCCCTTTCTTCCCCCGTGGTTTTCTGTGGGATGAAGGATTTCATCTAATTCCCATTGCCAATTGGGATATTGACCTCACACTTGAAATTGTCAAGAGCTGGTACAACACCATGGACGAAGATGGCTGGATCGCTCGCGAACAGATTCTAGGCCATGAGGCCAGGAGTAAGGTCCCCCCTGAGTTTCAAGTGCAATTCCCACATTATGCCAACCCCCCTACCCTCTTCCTTATCATCGAGGGCTTCATGGAGCGTCTTCGCGCATCAAATGGAACCAAGAGTGAGGCAAAGGAACGCATTCTGGGGGCCGATCCTCTACAAACCGCTCACCTCGACAATATCGAGCTCGGCGAGAACTACCTCCGAAAGTTGTACCCCCTGTTGAGACAACAATATGACTGGTTCCGCAAAACCCAGCGCGGCGACATAAAGAATTATGACCGTGAGGCATACTCAACCAAGGAAGCATACAGATGGAGGGGTCGTACTGAGACTCACATCCTCACCAGTGGCCTGGACGACTATCCTCGACCCCAGCCCCCTTCACCGGGCGAGCTGCACGTTGACCTCATGTCCTGGGTAGGGCTGATGACAAAGTCGTTGATGAACATCGCAGATGCCCTCGGCATGGCCGAAGATGTGAATGAGTATAGGAAAAACTTGGATGGCATCGAGCACAACCTCGATGATCTCCACTGGTCCGATAAGGAGGGTTGCTATTGTGACGCAACAATCGATGATTACGAGGAACACGCGCTCGTATGCCACAAGGGCTACATTTCCCTGTTCCCTTTCCTGGTCGGCCTGATGAAGGCTGACGACCCCAAGCTGGGCAAGATTCTTGAGCTGATCGGTGACGAGGAGCACCTCTGGAGCCCCCACGGCATTCGCAGCTTGAGTAAACAGGATGAGTTCTATGCCACGGGCGAGAACTACTGGCGCAGCCCTGTGTGGATGCCTATCAACTACCTAGCTTTGTCTCAACTAAAGGTATGGTTTCCCCCATATGTTTCCTTGGCGAAGTAGTACAAAGACTAACATGTGCATATAGAACGTTGCCTCGCAGGAAGGTCCCTACAGAGGCAAAGCGAAGGATCTGTTCAGGCGTCTCCGTAAGAACCTTGTTGACACCGTGTACAAGAGTTGGGAAGAAACTGGCTTCGCCTGGGAGCAGTACAACCCCGACACGGGTGCCGGCCAGCGAACACAGCACTTCACTGGATGGACTAGTCTCGTCGTCAAGATCATGGCCATGGAAGACCCTAGTCAGGAGGCTCATGCCAAGGACGAGCTGTGAATGGGACAGAATGTAACAAGGCAATGTAGGACTACTTTGAAAAGGTGTTGTGTGTATCGCAATATGCCAATTGAAACATACCGGCTATTGGTCAATGGTTAGTCACAGCCAAGACATACACCGTAAAACAATCCCACGGCTCGTACCGCATCCTCAAGCCATGCAGGCTTGTGAAGCTTGGGGGCTATGAGGCTGGGAACAGGGATCGAAACATTCTTCCACATTAAGCAATTCAGGGGCAGAGCCTCCAAACTCTGTTTTACTGATCCTGTGCGACGGATGACTGTGATTTGATGCCTGGTGCCGGTGATGGCTCAAGGGATGCAGATCGGTGACCGTGGTATGTGCGCCATACGGATCGGCAGGCTGTCAACGTCTTAGTGGCGTCGGCGGGACTTATTCAAATGGCCGAAGGCTGTCGATGAAGTTGAAAAAAGAAAGGGTGCTTGCGTTTAGTCAATTGAACGTCAGCGGGTTTCTAGCAATGTCACGATTCTGCATCGTTTACCAGTCATGGCCTACCGGCTTGCTTCCGGGACGAAAGTAGCTTCCGAGACATAAGCTGCAGATCCGTAGATGCAACCATTCTTAGAAATGCCCAGAATTGCTTGACGTGCGTTGGGTTGATAGATTGTGTATATCTTCAACGTGAACAGGCTGCAACCTGTATTGGTGGAACTTGAGCTTCCACGCCCAAGTGAACCCTCCGATACACCAGACAGGCGTTGCAATCCTTCCCGAGACATGGCTCAGGGGAGTAAGCAGAAACAAAACAGCAGGCAAGGATCTGGAAAGCTATATCCGTAATGCCTCAGAGGTAGCCGAGACGGCAGAAACATGGTTCATGTCTTAGGTCTTAGGTAGAAACAGTAATACAAGAGCCTGGTCTGGGTTGCAAGGCTGATTCCCTGGATAATGCCTCGTGGTGGTGAGTGTACCGTCTAAGCCTGGTGATTGGATCAATTGGAGCCTGTCCGGGGCTATGCAGCGAGCTACCGTAGCGAAAACAGTCAGATGAAGCGACAGCGCGCCAATTGACCAGTAACGGCGTTGTTTCTATTTTTAAGGCGCTTAAAGTCGACCAGGGTATATGCATGCGGCGGGTGAGGTTGGTGTACCATTGCGGCTGTTTGTAAGAATCCGAGACCAGACGGACATCATGATGTGATTGAAATGTGACTTTTTCGATCGCGAAATGTTTCCATTGATAGAACAAGCGTAGCATTGGCGATTCTTGGGAGCGGACGCGTCAATGGTTCGATCTTTTAGCTCGTTGGTCATTGACAGCAGGGCGCTTAGGATGGCTGCTTGGGGGTCTAGCCAATGAGAAGCGGTACCAGAGATCTCAGTGAGAATCGAGAACCCCCGTCGAGTCTCAGTATATCGAGGAGTTGGATGCTCAGAAATTAGGTCCCAAGGGATTGGGAGGGCCCGCGCTGGCCGGCGAAAGGGCCTGAACCTGAACCTGACTGACGGGTAAGACCAGATGCCGTGCCGACCGGAATGAAGGAGTCCCGGTCACCCAATAGGTTAGTGTGCGAGTGATGGTAAGGTCAGAAGGGGCTGTTCGACGATTACCTCATGGGTGTGAGTGTGAGGGTTAGTGTGTGAGTGTGAGTGCGAGTGTGGATGATAGAGTGCGCGTGGTGTAAGTTGAGGTTGTCTCGATTTGAACGTGACGTTTCATTCTTCTGCCCCCACGAGACCGATTGAGTAACTGCAATATTCGGGAACCTGACAAGGTTCTTTTGTTGGTTTCAATGATCAATTGACGGTGCAAGATGAGTCACGATAAGAGAGAGAGTTCGTGTTTAGTAAGAAAGGCGGAATATGCAGAGGGTGACTCTTCGGTGATGATGATGATGATGATGGCCCTGGAATCTGGGGCAGTTTGTTCCTTCGGTAGGCGGAAACACGGGCTTGACCGATGCACGCCAATGGGGAAGTCGCGTCATGGTTGCTGTGGCTGCATCCGCCATTTGCGAGATGACAAAGCGGGATGACAGAATAAACGGTGCAGTTTGCTGACTTATTCGCTATCGTGATGCCTCATGTAAATGTCTTGTCTTTTAGGCAGCCTTTTAAACTTATCAAGAGTGCCCATGTGATGGGAAATTGCACCTTGGAAGCTTCTTCTCTGCGCCTATTGCGATATGGGACGCGCATGCAGTCAAGAACACGTTGGCACATTCAACGAATTTCAACCGGGATTAATTGGAATCTCTTTTGTCTACTCCGTCCGTACCGTGCCTCTCTCTCTCTCTCTCTCTCTCTCCTAAACTCCACGATTGACTCCGAACCTACGAGAGGTAGTCGGAGTATTGATTGAGTTGGAATCACACGGCCTCATTTGTCAGCCTTGATGACGTTTCTGCGTTGCAAATCCGCAATTGTCTTGACGTTGATACAGTACCATGAGTGCGGAACAGTATCTGTGGGCGGAATGATAGATAATACGAATACTATGCAGTATCTTGGAGGTGCGTATTTACGTATCTAAGCTCCGTCTCCACACCAACTCTCCAAACTCACGGACATGTCTGTTATCTTGAACAATTGGCATTATTGGGGGTCGAAACATCGCATCTATTCTGCATCTGCTGCTCCAGGTCCATGGCCAGAGCCGTGGAGCATGATTGATTACATGGGCAGGGGTGTTCATTTGAGGCTGTGGCTTACCTATTATAACGTATACCCTGCCCAAGCCCCGTAAGCCCATCAATGGAACGGGCAGTCAAAAGACTCACTCAGTAATACAATACGCAGCGACCTGACTGGATACGGCCCGGGTCTTCCGCACCCCGACCCGACCCCTACCCCGGGTACCGTGGGTGTGGCTACTTATTAACTTACACCGTTTGACAAAGAACCCCTGTAACTGCAACTTCTGCAAGGTCCGGTCCCCCATAAACCCATTGTCCTCAGCCCTACGATGGTGTCCTCCACCACTCACGGCTTTGATGGATCCCCTGTCAGCATCGGCGACATGGCGCAGACTGACGGAAGCGAAAGAAGGTTCCATGGCATCCATCCGTGACAAGGGCGGAATAACGGGCACTGCTGTAATCTACCTAGCACGATACGCTATGTAGCGTGTTTCTATTTTGTTGCCCCCATGCTAAGGGTGTGCTTGCTTGATCGTCATGATACGACCACACAGCACGAACAAACGAACGAACGAACGAACAGGCGTCAGTCAGAGTCAGCCGCTTCCACTGTCTACCGAGATTCCCTATCTGCGGTGTGCTTAGTTACCTACCCTTGGCTTCGATCTATAGTTGACTCACTTTCTATATAACTGTCCATCTCCTCCTCCTCTGGATTGGAATTCTCATCACCATCAACAACCAGTTTCATCTACACTATAAAACTACTCTACAACAACACTGCAACTCAACACTCATATACAACAACTCATCTCTTTCAACTCAACTCAATTTCTATCTTCACCCAAAAGTCTCACTTAACTCTACTCTACTCTACTCTACATTCACAATGGCTGCTTTCACCCTCACATTTACTCCCACTACCCGATCCTTCGGCCGATCTGGCTACAACAAGGACGGCGACGACTCCGACTCCAAGCCCACAAACAACCGTGGTCGATCTGGCTACAACGAGCCTGAGGAGGGAGACTCTGGTCGCTCTGGCTACAACGGCCCTGAAGACGATGATTCCTCCAAGGGCAACAAGGGCCGCTCTGGCTACAATGGTCCCAGCGACAATGACGAGGAGTAAACTGCTTTGTTACTCTTGAGTCACTTTCCCAAAAGCATACACAGCGACAGCGCAAGCATTGGGCGGAGTTTTCTGTTTAGACATTAGTTTCAACAACATTTGCATGGAACGGAGTTTCGTTTCGTTTTGTTCCCATCATCAGCATTGGTATTGGTATTTGGAGGAACAAGTTGCAGACACGGCATCGCATAGCGGGAGGAGTCGGAAAAGACGGAAGCATAGCATTACACAGCGTTGGCATGGCATGGAACGGTATAGAAGCGAGCATACAGCATGGATTTTCTTTTGCTTTATTTTTCTTATCTTCTCATCTCAAATTTATCTTCGTTTTCTCTTTTCATAACCTGCTAGACCAGGCCCAGGCGGCCCAACCTCGAGTCTTTTTTCAATTTGTTTAGACCAGCTGCTCTGTCTAGAATATTCCTCGATGGAAAATACATTTCAACTCTCTTGCCAATCTCTCATCGCTGTAGTCTTCTTCGCCACGCGCTTATTTCCCCACACAGAATCTAACACGGCTCAAATCAGCATCTTGTCAGACATGTCATATATAAATTTGTCAGAACTTACTTTTCAAAGATAACACCCAGTACATCCTCAACATCTCCAAACTCATCCCGCCCCGTGATCCGTGCAAGGCAATTCGTAGCATACCTCAGATACTCGGCAGCAAGCACGGCATCGGCATCCAAGCCCTCTTCAGGGGCAGCCTCCGTCATGAAGTCCTCCAAGTGTTGACGACACTTGACGAGGAGCTGGCGCTGACGCTCTGTAACGCCTAGCAGATCCTGAAGATCGACAGGCATGGATGTCATCTTCTTAAAGGATGCCACGAGCTTGGTGATCACAGCCTGGATACCGCCAGGATCCTTGCTTTCCCATGTTCCTGCCTGAGCCTCCTTACACGATACGGACACGAACTCCGCTGCCGCTAGTTTGGGGGCTTGAATTCGAACAGTGTTTTTAAAATCCTGAACCAGTTTCTCAAATTCTTCCTTCTCAATTGCATCTTGTTTATTGATAACGACGACACAGTCCTCCGCCCCCGCTGCGAGATCGAGCGTTTCTTGGTCGTATTGCAGAAATGGCCCATCCTGGCCGTCCTCCACGGATGCTAGGACTATAACAAGATCAGAGTCCTGAGCTCGTTGTTTTGCTCGCCGTATACCTTCTTCCTCCACGGCCCCAATTGTGCCACTATCAGCCCCGTTGATCACCCGGGAATCTTTGGAGCGAAAACCTGCCGTATCTGCAAATGAACATAAATAGCCGCGAATGTCTAAGCTTGCCTCGACGATATCTCGCGTTGTGCCTGCTTCACCGGACACAATAGATGCCTCGCGCCCGACGATCAGGTTCATAAGCGAGCTCTTACCAACATTGGGTGGCCCTAACAGCGCTATACGAATTCCATTCCGCAAAAGCTCGCTCCTTTGACTTCCCTGCTCATGCAGCTCAATGCTGTGTAGCATCCTGGCAACTTGCGCAGTCACATTCTGCAACAATTCAGCCTGGGACTCGTCGAAGTGCTGGTCTTCAGAAAAGTCGATCAATGCTTCGATCTCACCACGAGCCAACAAGAGCTGCTCTCTCCATGCCTCGTATTGTCGTCCAAGAGCACCTGAATTGCCTCGCACAGCTGCACGACGTTGCTGTTCGGTTTCAGCTGCCAGGGTGTCACTCAGGGATTCAATTTGAGCAAGATCTAGGCGGTCGTTGAAAAAGGCGCGCTTCGTAAACTCGCCGGGCTCTGCGTATCGAATACGATGTGTAGCGGAACATCTCGGAATGGCTGCTAACACAGCTTTTACGGTGGCGGATCCTCCATGAACGTGCAACTCCAAGACATCGTCACCAGTAACAGTCTTGGGGCTAGGAAAGTAAAGGACAAGAGCCTCTGAGTCCAGCACTATCTGTTCATTATTGGTATGCTGGGGGTTATATAGGGACCGCACTGTTGCATATCTTGGTTTTGGCAACGGTTTTGATGGGCAAAGTGCCTCGTAAATCTTGACCCAAAAATTAGATACTGTATATGCATTATTTGTATGACACTTACCTCAAGACATGATGGGCCGGAGATGCGAATTACTGCAATACCGGCCCGACCCTGTGCCGTTGATAGAGCATAGATGGTGTCGTCTATGATTGGTAATCCGGAGACAGATTCAGAGTTTTGAGTATGCCACGACTGATGTGAGAATGGCTTTGTCGGCGAGGCAATAGAATACCACAAAGGTTGTGTCAAATTTGTGTCGTTATAGTTCCTGATAGAGAATGGCGATAGGAAGACTCGAAAGCATTTCGCTTTGCAATTGAGTCTCCTTAGGAGACTGCGTCTCAGCATCGGCGAAATGAGTGATAGTGAGATGGTCAAACTTGTTCTAATTTTTATATGATCTGATATTCTTAGAACGAAGGCGATAGACGCTATATTTGGGAAGGAAAAATGAGCATTGGCTGGGTTTTGCTAATTGGAAACATAAACAAGAGAGAAACCTGAGGTTGATTCCAGGTTACAGCGCTCAGGGCCCACTGATCGTATCAAATTGATAGTTACCTTATGGATGGAGTGCACTAATCCACTGAAACTCATTCATTATTGTCAGAATAGATGTTTGACATAGAGTTTCTAGAGAATCATCACCAGGATACTATATTTAAGCAAATCTCTTTTTATTATGCTTTAATCATTTTATTTTCTATTTTTACTCTTTATTCTTATGGAGCATGTTGAATTCAACATCCATCCAGGTTGACTTTTATCCCTGATGTCGTACTGATCAATTCCATAAAATTCCCAAACCGTCCAGCTCAAACTTTTCATGATTATTCTTTTTTTTTTTATTTTAATCAAGAGGTAGCAAACTTCTCGATGAACTTGGCAAGCTTTTCTGCGCCCTCCAAAGGAATGGAGTTGTAGCTGCTGGCACGAATGCCACCAACGCTTCGGTGACCCTTAAGGCCGGTGAGACCCTGCGCAGTAGCCTCCTTGAGGAAAGCCTTCTCTGTACCATCAGTGTCGCCATTCTTGGTAACTCGGAAGCAGATGTTCATCTTTGAACGAACAGACTTGTCAGGAACAACTCTATACACATCGGGGTGAGCGTCAAGAGCACCATAGATAAGCTCTGCCTTCTTGGCGGATACGGCCTCCTGTCCCTCGACCTTGTTATAGGTGCTGAGAGACTTCTTGAGAACTTGGCCAGCAATATAGACACTAATTCTAGTCAGTACATGTACCACACGTGCCCTATAGAAGCGCTTACTCGAAGATGCTGAGGGTATTGTAGAGACTGTTGTTCTTGGCGATAGTCTCATAAGAGAAGATGATGGGAGGGATAGGAAGTCCAAGTCGTCGAAGCAGCGCGGCAGGGGGCTGAGGTGTCTTGGGAGGAAGAAGGCTCTTCTTGATAATTACAACGGTGACACCAGTGCAGCCGAGGTTCTTCTGGGCGCCGAAGAAGATAACTGAGAAGTTTCGGACAGGAATTCTCCTCGACAGGATGTTGGAGGACATATCGGCCACAACAATAGGGCCCTCGCCGTCAGGTCCAGGGGTCAAGGACTGAGGGAACGCGGGAAATTCGACACCATCGACGGTCTCGTTGTCACAATAATACACCAAAGCAGCATCCTTGGAGAGGTTCCATGTGCTCTCCTCAGGAATCTTGCCATACTTGCCATCGTTGATCTGGCGGGCGTCAGCGACAATGTTGACATGCTCAGGACCAAGCAGTCGCTTAGCTTCTTCAGAAGCCTTCTGAGACCAGCCACCAGTTACAATGTAATCTGTCTTGAGCTCCTTCTCGACTGCATTCCTGAGCTCCTGCTCCACACGAGGGTCGTCCTCAGGAGCCTTGAGGTTGGCAACAATCTGGGCCTTCTTCTTGGTCACCCATGCACCGACAAGGTTGTACAAGGTAGCGGAGAACTCTCCACTTCCACCACCCTGCATGAAAAGAACCTCATAGTCCTCGGGAATGTCAATGTAAGAGGCAAGATCAGCCTTGGCCTCGTTGATGATGTTTGTAGCCAGCTCTGAGCGATGGCTGTGCTCAGCAATACCTTGTCATCTGTTTAGTGACGTTGACGATTAATTATGAGATTTTCGCTGTACCTAATCCGGTATGCTCATAGTCAATGAGGGCCTGGGCAGCCTTCTCAAGGACGTCTGTGGGCAGCAGAGCCGGGCCTGCGCCAAAGTATGTGATCTCAGATCTGGAAGGCATGGTGTTGTTGCGCTGAGAGACGGATGAGAGAGTGAATATGAGAGAGAATAAAAACTGGAGTTGTCTAAAAGTCGCGGGTATTTACTGTAAGTCACGGTGAGTCATCCAATAGAAATGCCCACAGAAGGGATCCGATATTCAACGTATGACTCTGAGAAGATAAGTTTGGTGTGACAAGAGCAAATCCGAAGAGATGAGGGGTATATGTACAGCAGTCGAGATTGGACAGGCCTTGTTCAAATCTTCGATATTTCAACAGATTGGTGAACCGTGATGGCTGTGAACTGCAATCGTTATTCGCTGAGGCTAAACTGGCCATCAATGTGGTGGCTCCGCACCAATTGGGGGTTATACTAGGCTGGCACAGCAGATGTTAGAGCATACATCGATCAATCAAGCCTACATTAGGTATCTAGTCATATTCGGACCATGAAAAGCTGTGTCAATTGCTGCTGTGTTCCGAAGTGTATTGCCTCAGAAAATGCTTTCCCGGGCACGCCTGATGAGTCCAACATGTATTGTCAAAGAGCAGCAGTAACTTGAGGACATTCGTTGAGAAATGCATTTACTTGCGCTAGAACATCAAAGTCTCAAAACCAGATGTCTTTACAACGGAGGCCCCCCCAACACCAAATTAGTACAACAAGTAACTGACTAACTATTTAGTTGACATCCTGTATTCCATTCCATTATCCGCAATAGAGCTTGCTCATAGTAAGGGAATTAGTTGTCTTTCTTCAGGCCTTGACTTCTGAAGTTGTAGTTCTTTCAGGGCATTCGAGTCAAATAAACTCTGTTCCTCAATTTCTCTAATGATAATAAGTCAGACGGAGTTTCGCCATGCTTCCATCAAATCACATTCAATAAGACAAATATTATACAACCTTGCAGGGAGAAAACAAGAGCCTCTATCCGTAAGACTCCATGTTATCATGAAGCTGTCCAATTTAGCAGGCGGTGTGGCGGGTCATCCACGGCAGAATGGAAGACTGCAGGTCCCGGCGCAACGACCCAGGCTACGAAGCTTGAGCTGCCTGGTGCTCAACCACCTCAACTCCATCCCGACCTACCTATACTAACAACGACCACCCAAAATCCACCTCCCAACGAAGCTCTCCATCGCAACCCCCAACGCCCAATTGTACTTGCTTCGCGCAATCTCACCGATCACACTCTACGCGGCGCTGCCAGAGCAGCTAATAATTCATCATGTTCAGAAACAACTACGATAACGATTCCGTTACCTTGTACGTCACTTAAGCTGTAAGCTCCATCCTGGCACCTTGAGCAAGCTGACTCTCCCCAAGCTCGCCCCAGGGCCGAATATTCCAGATCGAATACGCTGCTGAGGCAGTGAAGCAAGGTTCAGTCGTTGTCGGTATCGCCAGTAAGACCCATGCTGTTCTATGTGCTGTCAAGGTTCGACCATCTCCCTGCCCCTCCTTCCCATTCTTGTCCCGTATGGGAGCTTTTGGCGTCAGTTTTCTAACATGCACCTTGGTAGCGAAACGCAGAGGAACTCTCATCCTACCAGAAGAAGCTGTTCACTGTCGACGAACATGCTGGTATCGCCATCGCCGGTCTTACTTCCGATGCTCGCGTCCTCTCCAACTTCATGAAGCAGCAGTGTCTAGGACACCGACTCACCTACGGCCGTGCCATTCCCCTCCGATCCCTTGTCGACATGATCGGTGAGAAGGCCCAGATGAACACTCAAATGTACGGAAAGCGACCTTATGGTGTTGGTCTGCTAGTTGCCGGTGTTGACGAGCGCGGTCCCCACCTGTTCGAGTTCCAGCCCTCAGGCATGACAGAGGAGATGCTTGCGTTTGCCATTGGCGCGCGAAGTCAAATGGCTCGAACATACCTTGAGCGCAACATCGACGAGTTCGCCGACTGCTCAAGGGAGGAGTTGGTCAAGCACGGTCTCAAGGCTCTGAAGGAGAGTTTGGTTCAGGACAAGGAGCTTACAGTAGAGAACCTTTCAGTCGGTGTAGTGGGCATCAACACAAAGGACGGAAAGAAGAAGGTCGAGCCCTTTAAGCTCTACGATGGATTCGAGGTACAGCCGTGGATCGAGAGCGTTGGCGAGGGTCAAGGAGGTGCAGAGGAAGGCGAGGGTGAGGGCATGGATGTGGACAGCTAAACGTGTGACGAATGATGAAGCGGATACACGTGGCGTCGGGTTGCTAGCTAAATAGATCATGTACAATTACATGCTGCAAAGACAGCTTTTCATGGGTCTCACGTCTGGTCAGTCACAACAGAGCAGGTGGTTTGGGTCATCAGTCCGTCTATTTATGGAGCGCCAGTCTATCCTATCCTAGAAATGCGGAAACGAAGAAATATCCGTAAACACCGTTAAAACACCTGTTTGGTTCCGATTTCCAAATTCAACCCCGGATCCAGCGCCTCAAACCAATCACTTACTGGCTGCCCCATTGAAGCTGATAGATGGCATCTGAAACCTTGTATTCGCGAAGAGCCTTGATAGCGCCTTCAGGAGTATCGGCGTTGACCAGGATGTTCTTGTTGGCAGGCTTTACAAAACCCTCCTCAGAAGCGCGGTCCATCCACTGGACAATACCGTCCCAATAGCCCTCGATGTTGAGCAGAACAATGCCGCGGTTGTGGATTCCCAACTGGTTCCAGGTAGTTGTCTCAAAGATTTCCTCCATGGTACCAAATCCGCCACTCAAGCCGATGAAGCCACTGCCGGGACCACCAGCAAAAACCTCCTCGGCCATGAGCTTCTTTCGAGTATGCATATCCTTGACAACTGTCGTGCGACCATAGACAGACTCCTCGGGCACAATGTGGTTATGTTCGTTGACAGTTCCGTAGGTGCCGTCTCGTTCAAACTTGACCAGAGCCTCAGGAATGATGCCATGAACAGACTCAGGGCCATTGATTGCGCAGAGGCTCTTTGCCACCTCGCCCATAAGTCCGACAGTTCCTCCTCCATAAACTATTGTCCGGTGTTAGCCATGATGGGGTCATAACCGGAGGTCGGCGATTGGCGGCCCGCGATGGTATCGGTTGCTGTCGGACCGCCTCCCGTTGTGACTCACCTAGGTCAATGTTGTTCTCAGCCATGGCTCTTCCAAGAGCACGAGCAGCTTCAATGTGAGCAGGACTCGCGCCAGGTGCAGCACCACAGTAGACGCAAATCTTGGTTCTAGGATGGCCGTTCTGTGAGGCAACGGCTGCCTGTGATGGGATGGTGCTGTCAGCAGTCATGATGGAGTTGTTTGTTGATTTGTTGTAAAGACTGTAGGTTGTGTGATATAGTATATATAAAGAGGTTGTCTCTGAGAGTACTTGACTAAGAGTTGAGATACAGTTGAGTTCGTATGGAGGAGGACTATTTATTATATAATAAGATGCGAATAATGACGGAGGCGGTTAATAATAGAACTCTTGTTTCGGTGAGTCTTATGTGGCGACCCAGAAGGATTCAACTTGAACTCAGAATCTCCTAGATGAGTCAAACTTTGGAGCATAGATCGTGATGCAACAAGGAAAATAGAAACAAGAAAGAGTCGAGAATGAAAGTTTACGAGTTTATATAGTAGTCATATGAATAGCCCAGGAACTAGGTAGTTGGCCAACACAAACATCTGTCAATGGCCTATCGGGCTATTGATATGGAGCGAGGGGAGCCACGTCTTCGAGGGGCTGCTTGCGGCCGTGCTCCATGCATTCATGTAAGTTGTGCCACTACAAACTGCCACTTCCAAGATATGTTACTGGACAATGCCATTGATGACTGAGGTCAGCTGGTCACCGGACGTGAGGCGTGTTCCAGCAGGATAGGGCGATCCCCAACATCCAATGGCTTAGTTAGCATGAATCTCGCATCGTGAGCATTGTCATGAACATCATTGATGCGTTCAATGGCGGGGCCGTGATCTCCCCATGATGCACTGTATCCTAAACTCTTTTAGTGGACGCATCTTTTAAACGTGGTCAATCTCCGAGCCGACAACGGCCGCTGCAGTATGTAGATGGAAGGTACAGGGGTACGTGCTCAGGTGGCCAATCGCTATTCGTTCGTGCCCACAGCACGTCAACGTCAACTATCATGGAGCCTGAAGTGGACTGCGAGGGGATTTCAATTTCCATCCTTGGTCTCAGAACTCTGACCAACCAAACACGTCGCCTCAGGTGCATCAACCAACAACCTTGACTCTAGTATCAAGGCAGTATCCTGCAGGTCTTCTTCAACCCATTGCACAACGTCTGATATTCTCTGCAATTGAATCGAAGCAGACGTAATGGCTGAAGCTCAAGTCTTGCCTCCTCGTCAAGGCGAGCAGCCGCAAGGTGGCGGTGGTAGTGTAAGTCATCGCAAAGCAAATTTCACATCATGACCATACACTAACATCGATTCTTTCCAGGGATTTAGCTTCAACAAGCTTCTCCTCGGCGGCGCCATCTACTTCGGCATCAATGCGGCCCTCAACTTGGCCTTGAAAAAGGACCAACGAGGAGTTACAGTCACCGACCCCGAGACCGGTGAAGCCGTTACAGTCCCTGGCAATGTCGAGGGTATCCCTCCTTTCCAACTTCGCCCGAAGGAACTCAACGAGGGTGCGACATACCGCAATATTCCAAAGAACATTGCGCCCATCTGGCCTCAGGATAGCCACGTCGATATCATCGTAACGCTCTCCCAGTCGTTCAGCCCAGCGCCTATCTCGCAAGTTCCCGACGAATATCTCGTTTTGCAAGAGAAGGAGTTCCATCTTAGCAATAAGTCCGATAAGCGAACGATTGAGACCAAGTTCACGGTTCCTCCAGCTGTCCAGCACAATGGTACCCTCTGGGGCCATTTCTACATTGGCCTTCCTGGAAGTAATCTCGATCCTAAGCAGCCCGGATATGATACGTCCAAAGCCTACTACTTTACTTGGCCTCTAACACAATATCTTCCCAAGAAGAAGGTTGCGAAGACACGAAACTTGCTCGAGGATATCCCTAAGCATGAGGAGGAACCGGAAGAGGAGGAACCCACTGGACCTATTATTGCGAACTACTATCATCCTAATGCAAGCTTGTCCTTCGTCCCTGATCTGGGTGTCAAGGATTTCGCCATGATGGCCCCTCAGATGCGACAATACTTGCGCCTTGAGGCTACTGGTGCTCGAGACGGCTCTGGTCAACACGCCTGGTACTGTAAGTAGCAACAACTTATATGCCAATGACATGGTAACTAACATTGATAGACCCTGTTCTGTTCGTCAACACTTTTTGGCAATTGACAAACCAGATGACTCTCCTCAACGACACCGTCAAGGAACTTCCCCTGCGTATCGATCTTGGTAACCTGGCCAGCTGGCAGTTCCAGCTCATGTCTACGCTTGAGACCAACTCCAAGGAGTCTGCTCGACAGGCAGCATTTGGTGGCTCGCTCCCTGGTGGCGGCGACGGCACCGAGATCGAGATGATCAAGGAGGTATTCCTCGACTCTAACCCAATCTTGCTCGGCGTCACCATTGTAGTCAGTATCTTGCACATGATTCTCGAGACTCTCGCGTTCGGGTCCGACATTGCCCACTACCGCAAGAAGAAGGACAACGTTGGTATTTCAGTTCGTTCGATCCTGGCCAATGTTTTCATGCAAACTGTTATCTTCCTGTACCTCCTCGACAACTCTCAGAACACTAGCTGGATGATTCTGGGATCTCAGGTCGTTGGTATCGTCATTGAGTTCTGGAAGATCACCACTGTTGTCAACGTTCGCATTCGTCCTGGTGGACCAGGATCTTTCCTCCCTTACACTATCGCATTCGAGGACAAGCAAAAGTTGACCGAGACTGAAGAGAAGACTAAGGAGTACGATGAGATTGCTTTCAAGTACATGTACATTGCTGGCATTCCTCTGCTGATCGCATATGGCATTTACTCTCTCTATTATGACTCCCACAAGTCATGGTATTCCTACATCATCACTACTTTGGTGGGATCTGTCTACGCTTACGGCTTCTTGATGATGGTTCCCTCACTGTACATCAACTACCGGCTGAAGAGTGTCGCCCATATGCCTGCCAAGGCCATGATGTACAAGTTTCTCAATACCTTCATCGACGATCTGTTTGCCTTTACCATCAAGATGCCTTTCTTGCACCGTTTGGCCACTCTTCGCGACGATGTTATCTTCTTCGTGTATCTTTACCAACGATGGGCTTACCGCATCGATTACAGCCGAGTCAACGAGTTTGGCCAGGGTGGAGAGGACGAGGCTGTTGACGACAAAGAGGCTAAGGAGAAGGCCAAGGACGAACTGGTCGAGGATGTCAAGGCCGAAGCCAAGACCAGTAGCGCGGATACTGGCAAGGCCAAGAAGCGGAAGTGAGTTGCAGACGGCAATACGGGCCGAGGAAAGGCTCTTTGGTTTAGACTGCCGGGTTTAGTTGTAGTCATAACTTTGATATCTACGGATATGTTGTAGTTGTAATCAGCCATTTTTAGTTGAGTATCAGATACATAGGAATCAATACCGTCTGTGTAGAACGAATGATCTTTCAGGACTCGTGTAATGAAACAATGTGATTCATATGAGGTGAGTCATTGTGATTACATTCATCCATGGCGCCATCTTTGACAATCCTTTGACAGGCTTTTCTTAACTCGAGTTAACTAATGGACTGGCTTGGTGTATGCCTCCTGCTTCGTAGCCCTATGAATATACGAAGCCACGAATGATCGATTTGGATAACAGGCCAGAGAAACATCCTGGTCTCTAGGTTCGGGACACCCGACAGGACGTTGCAATTTATGACCCACTAACTGGCGTCATAGCGGGTAAGTTACAGGGGACTTCAGTGCAGTTCCTTATTCCGTCATTTTGCGGAGGAGCTCACCTCAGGGCAGCTTTTTTGATTCAGCGTGTGTATCAATGGAAGCTGGGTGTTTCAGACTTGGGGGTCCAGTGCCCAGTACGAACCTCGGTGTCCACGATTCGTACATAACCCACCTACCTTTAGGTAAGGTAGTCATACCTAAGGTACCTACCTAAGCAGCTAGAGACAACTCTCTTTTTAACCATATTTCCCTCTTTCTACATACATCCCCTGAAACTCTTCAATAGACGGTCTGAAGAATCAATCCTTGGAACCCCCAGTGTTTTTGTCTGCACAGCCTCGTCTTCACGAGGGTCACTTTGACAATAACGGAAAGGACCCTGAACAGAAGTGCTGCAATCATTACGTACCTACCAATTGCTCAGCCTCACCTCATGCCTTCGGTTGCTTGGTTACATGAATACAACCAAGTTAGTAAATAAATAGCACAGCCGAACGCTCCCGTCCTGTGCGCCCTGTCTGGGAGCTCTTGTCACCTCTATCGTCACGTCGTCAAGCTTCCTTCAATAACCTCCCGTTCTCTCGAGCCGGGGGAGTCCGGTTCGAGCCGACAAAACCTCATGCGCCGCCCCCAATCGCATCAGTCCCTCGCCCTGCGACGACGCCGGTGATTGACATCTTTCTACTACTTCGAATCCATTGCTTTTTCTACTACGAATTATACCCTTCCACGAGACTTTGGGCTTACGTTATCCTCCCTCGACGCAACCCCGCGCCCTCTCAAGACTTGAGAGAAATCGCAAACCTTATCCTCGACACCGAATCATGAGCAGCTCTGACTCGGTCGGGTCATTGCTTGCGGCCATTGCGACTCTTTTATCTCAGGGATTGCGAATCCTCAGTTTGGCCGACAAGAGCCATTGGGGACCGGACGAGCACGAGCAAGTACACGCCTTTGCTTCTGCGCTGGATGAAGCCAAGAAGGACTTTCAAGAATTGGCACCTTTGGTTAATGGACAGATATACTATGAAACCGACCGGAAACGTACGTATTCTCCGATGCAGGCATTCTTGTTGGCTTCCGACTTCTACAAATTTGAGCGACGGATCTGTTTACTGACTTATTGGCCAGATGAATCCATCGAAGAGCTGAGAGCTCTCAAAGCTCAATTTACAGCTCATATAGAACAGATACGAGATTGGAGTCGCTCAGGCGGCCCTATCAACCCAGTATGGGTTCGCGAAACACATACTTTACAACGAAAATTACACAGAGCACAATGTCGAGCAGCACGTCGAATTTACAGTTCGGAAAAAGAAGGATTGGCAAGGTGTTTGGGAGCTTTCCTCGTCTACCGGCAGCAGCGACAATGGACGTTAAATAAGATCGTGCCAGACGAGGCCGAGTATTCGAGAAGATATCGGGAGGAGCTACGCCTATGCAATACTATTGGGTCGTTTAAGCGATTTGGCGATCGAGATATTGCTTTCGTTTGCGACTATTGCGATGGTCACATAGTATGGGAGGATATTGAGAATATGCCCTCGATACGGACGTTCCAAGAAGCCGCCGCGTCTCCAATATTGACACTATCACCAACAATCGACAACCCTCACTGGCAAGCAACAGCGTTCACATTGTCTGAGCATCAAGAGAAGCAGATTGTATTTGCGCCCGTAGCCATCACAAATCATATGGCACCACAGCCTCGGGATTGGCAGGCCGGCTTACTGTGTCCATATTGCGAAGTGGAATCAACAGAACCTCAAGAGCAGTATGACGACGAGGACGCATATCGACCAGATTTGAGCTACGAAGACATGGAGGCATTTCAGGAACATCTTGAATGGCAGCATACAGTGATGGCGCCAACCTCTCAAGCACAAACGACTTCAGATAATTGCATAGTGATGTAGTTCAGAGCAAGCGGTCGGTTTCGGAACTTGCTAACAAAAATATGGTGTTTTTCTTAGTGATTTTGGGTAGAGCAGATGACATCTGGAGTTTGGAGTCTCATACGGTATGACCTAGGTGAGAGAGCATGGTTCAGGAGCAGCATTGAAGTTATGATTTAGCAAGAATTGCCAAAGCCAGCGTGGATAGACAAATTAACTTAGCCATAAATGATCATACGAGTACACAACCCAGCAGCACCCGCTCTTGATATAAGGACACAGCTTGGGTCTCATATACCCCTGAAATGTTGAATTGTAGCTCTCAAATTGCACACTCCCAGAGTAAAGTACAAGTGGCCAGACTTAGGTATTAGATGCATAAACAGAAACAGCTCGCTCGGAATTCTTAAAAGAACCGCCAATACAGGAAGAAGATGATGATGAACCCAAGAGCCGCAAAGGGTCCGTACTGCTTTACCAGCAACTCCCAGTTGATTCGCACTGCAGCTCTCCTATACTTCTTGCTGTCATCACGCAGCCTCGAGCTGATCTCTCCCATGCGCTCCAAACTATCTCCACGATAGAGCAAATCCTCAATGTTCTTGGTCATCACCTTTGTCACATCGCGCAGCTCATCGTTAAGTTTATCGAGGTTAGCCGAGGCTCGGGAATCAGCGTAGGTGGTCTTCGTCTTCGAGATGAAGGTGTCAAACTCCATGAAGGCGTAGGGTCGCAGAGCAGGCGAGTGGACTTGAGATGCTGGGTAGGTGGTTGTGAACTCGCGAGCGAGGTCGGCGAGGTAGGTAAATGCAAGCTTTCGGGGGTACGAGGGAGCGCAGATGGCAAGGAAGACGATGTCCGAGTCGATGAGGTAGTGCAGCGTGTGGTTGGGCGTCTCGATTGAGGCCTGGGACTCGGAGTTGCGTGTGAGCTTGCGGAGGACCTGACGCACGTTCTGCTTGGTCTCTGCGAGGGTGGACTCGGTCTGTTAAGGAAGTTCGTAAGCATCATGTCGCGGTAAAACTGAGTTGTGGAGAGTACCTGTTCATCATCGACTGAGGCACAGAGCATGAGGCCTTGTGTTGTGTTAGTATATACACTTGGCATTAAAGAGGAAGCAAGGTACCATCAAGCCTCGATATTTGCGTAGAGTAGATCATTGTAGTGGTTTGTGGGTAGAGTGCTGGGAAGTAGGGGAAAGTTGCGCCGGCTTATATGTGGTTTTGTGTCTTTGGCTTGAAGACTTTCAGCTACCACTACGTGTCAAGACAGACAGGCGATAGAGGGATGACGTCGAAGGGGCACGAGACTGAGCCACGCCAAGATTGGTCAAACACTATTTCGACGATGGATCTGAGTTTCTCATAGGAGATTCTTTCAGCTTCTGACTTGCAATATTGCAATTCGATCGTTTTGGCTGTTGGAGGATCTGCATGTATGTATGTATGATCGATGGTCAGTGGAGCTGGAGCTGGCGCATGGCAGAGTGAGCTCCGTGCTGATAAGATAACGAACCAACTTGTCATTCCAGTTCAAGATGGTGGGTAGGTAATTTGTGATAATTAAAATTCGCATTCAAATATTCTTGTGGCTCATCAAGAAATTCTTATTTTAGAGTATGTTTGCAAAGTAAACTCTGTTCTTACTTGCTGTATCAAGCACCCCTGCTAACTATCAATCTGTAATTGATAGGTTCCCTTGAAGGTCATTTAGGAACCTGTAAACGCTAATCGATCATGGCTCTAAAACAGCAAAGGTCAAAGGTCATAATGCGTCAATTCTATATGGTAGATGTCGTTTCTCGTCTCTATATCTCATCCTCCTCATCATCAAAGTCGTCCTCTCTACCCATTTCGTAAAGAATTCTTCCTCCTTCTCCTGCACCAATATCCGTTTGCGCATCAAAGTATGGCAACACAATACCCTCTCGGTCCTTTCGCTGCTTTTCTGTGAGCCCCAGATTGAATGTACTCTCAGGCTCCTCCTCTCCTTCGCCGGTCTCTCCACTGTCCGTTGGTGCTGCGAACATTGGGTGATCTGTAAGCAAGCACACCTTGCCGGGTTGAGGCGCTGTAACCAATCCCTTGGAGCTGAGAATAAACTTTTCTGAAACAGTTCTTCCACTTCGTCGTCTAAGTTCCATACTAATAACAACTCCATTGCTGTCCTCGTTCCGATCTCTGCCCTTCTCCCCAAGACCGACGAGCACTCCCTCACGATCTTCGTTCAAACCCCACTCTGGCTCCTGAATGCTCCTGTTTCGAGCCTTCTGACGCTCAATCTCTTGGTAAAGACTGGATAGCCTCAGGATAGCAGTAGCGAGGTGGCATAGTACAGTGAAAGGATGGGGTTCATACTCGCCGAACGACCTTGGCAGTACTATGGGTACATCATCATGGTACGTGGCAACGATAGAGACAGCTGGCGTGATGATGCTTGAGAGAAAGCTTGCCAGGGACTGAGGAGCGGCAGGTGCTAAGGCGTTTAGTGAGTCGACAATCACAACGGCCCCTTGAGATGGTTAGCAACGAGATGGCCTCCTCATATCATAACTCTGCTGGGCTTACTTTGAGTGGGCTTTCCCTTGTCCAAAAGAGGGTTGAAAGCAGGATAATGATTCAGCAAGCCTTTGCGCACAGTCTGAAGATCTCTGCCCGCAGCTTTTATGAAAACGTCTGCATCTTGTGGTTTCTTCAGCGTTACCAGCGACAGGAAGATAACTTGTGTCTTTGCAATCTGGATTTTCCAGGTTAGTCATACTGGCTCTCATGTTTTTAGGGGACTTTAATACCTTTGCTCTCGACACAAACTCGCTAAGAACTGGTCGCGCAGGTTGTTCGAGGTTGTCTATCACGAGAGTAAGAGGACTTGCGCCGTCACGAAGGTTGAGGAGTTTCTGTAAGAGCAGCAGACTGTGCGATCGAGCATGGACATTCGAGGTCGGTGCCATCGTATGCCAGGACACGCCTGAGGCCTGTGCAAGCGCTATATCGATGGTTTGTGGTCACGGTAAAGAATACGGTTAACTTTTCCGTTCTGTGAAACCGGCAGATAAATCTTTGTGAAGGCTGAGAAGATGAAATATTCTAATCAGCGCCTGGATCTTGTTTGTGGTGGGTGTTGCTAAAATTCAGTGGGTCATCCGTCTAAGGTATCCTCAGGGAACAAGAAAACATCAGACCTTGTTGACTCGATACAAGGTATCGATATAAACTCAGCAAAAGGTACCTATGCTAAACTTATTCTAAAATCATATTAGATCACTCAAATCTTTTTATTTTTTAGGGTCAAAAACCCGAATTTTCTTTCCTCCCTCAGGGTATCTACCACTCCATATCCCGCTTTCACGATGGACACTAGTAGTTGCTTGGGAGGACTCCCATTTCATGACCTCAATTCATGGATACATCATGTTCAAGTGTAGAAACCGAACCGGTAGGCAGCAAGTGCTCTCTGATGCTGAGTGCTCATCATAGTTCAAGTCAAAAGAACGGTTGATTTATGCAGAAAGAGGGTGTAGCAGAGACTACGATGCATTTAATCCATACGGAAATATAGTGTAGGTATTTAGGTATTCAGGACTGTGCTGCGGACTGTGACGCAAGGTCCAAATGCGCAAACACGCCTCAACTTAGTCTAGGTATAGATAACTCAAGCAAGCCATGATAATGAAGTCAAAATAAAAGTAAACTTCCCGTGTCAAATTGCGGCGTAGTTCTATCACGGATGAATACTAACGCCCCAATCTCATTGCTTCGCTCTTTACCCGCAGATTCTATCCTCAAGCAAGCTCATCCCTTGTATCGTCACCATCAATCTCCATCATGGAGCTTTTTCGCTGTGCAATGGCCACGGATATAGGTCCCTCATGCGCCGGGTCACATCTTTGAAGTTCGTCAACCTCAGAGTCAATGTCGGGGTCGTCTTTCTTCTCCGAAGTGCTGTTCTTCATATTGATGTCCTCCTTCTTGTCGCTTTCATTCTTCACTGTCTCAGTGCCCTCCATTGTGATATCGCCTGCCTCCTTTGGCACGGCAGGTCCTCGCTTTGTCTTGAGGTCTGGTGGTAGCTCGACATCCCATTCATCTCTGAACTTGTTGTCCAGAAATTCGTCGAAATCGCCCATCTTGCGTCTCTCATGAGCTGCCCAAGCATGTGCTAGCCATTCTGGATCATGCCGCCCTTGGGCGATGTTTTCTGTGTAAGCAGCACAATCGTAGCGGAAACTGTCGTCGTTCATGAGTGATGCAAAATCTGGACAGGCATCCTCCATGCCAGGATTTAGAATGTGCTGGGAGTCAGGGAACAGTGCCAGTATTTCCGCCTTCTCTTCTTTGTCAAGAATATCCCAGGCCATCGGATTCGACAGTATGCTCTACTTTCGTTAGCGATTTTACTAAGTTACAAAAGACGGAGTGCCTTACTCTGAGATCAGCTGAGGCTAGGGGTGATTTAGGATCCATTAGAAGGTTCTCCGCGTTCCATTTCGAGTTTTTCGGTGCTTTTTTCACGAGGACCCTCCGCTTGCCTTTGGCCATCTTCCTAGAGGTCGTCGGCGGGGTATCTTCTCGACTATTAGGCGAAGTCGAATGTGAAGGCGAATCCAGCGGCCGGTCTGCCATGGTTGGGGTATCATGATCCTCATGGTCGGGGGCTGAGGAGAGGGGAGATGACGACAGTTCGTTCTTTTGTTCTTCATTTGATTCACCCCCGTCGATGCTAACAGTTATAGTTTCTTCGTGTTTGTCGGCCATAGTTGTGAAACGGCAGAGATGATAAATAAGTCTCAGCACAGACTGAGGTGAGCTGAAGAAGGGCAATGTTGGAGAAAATACTTTACACTTGCCGCTCGTTGATGGAATGTAGCAGAATCACAAGAGCTCCACGAGCATCGAGATTGGAAGAAGAAAGAAAAAAATATATATATTCCTTTGATATAAATTTGATTTGAAACACCTTCAAGTTGCTTCTTGAAGGTGGCCTAGAAGGAGATTCAAAGCGACATGGTAGACGTCTAGGGTAAGCCACTCTCGGCAGCTGCTTCGCTTTTGCGGTTCTACCTCTGCAGGCTGACAAAGGCCTTGGCTGTTAGGTAGTTACACCTAAGCCATTTGCTATAAAGTTTGTTGTTCGTCTTTTCTTTCTTTTCCTTTTATCCAAAAGAATCTGGCCGTTGCCGAGATATTGGATAAAGTTTATATAGCTCCGTTTTCGGCAGTCAATCGTCATATTAGCTCAGGACCCCCAAACTCTTGGGGTCAACCATCTCACGCGGCATCGAACCCCTCATTGATCAACACGGAAACCCGGCCATGTACATAGAGCTTTGTCCCCGCTATCGACGGATAAAAGCAAAAGCCAGAGGATAAAATGCTTGGTCCTGGTGCCGTGGCCCGTAGGTGACATGCATGAGCTGTGGGTAAGCTATGAGCTCAGTTTCAATATATATCTCTTCTTTATCCTTTGTTCCATCTCTGCTACTCAATGAATATTGGCAGTTAGCTTCAAGCTATACCATTCGATAAAACACAATGGCGCCTTACCAACCCCTTTGTCTTGGATACAATGGGGTACATCCCTTTTCCAAGGTTGAGATCAAGGATCGTGCATCTGTTCAAGAGCTCCTTCGCACTGTTCTTGACCCTCTTGAGCCATTCTTCTCCCCCCAAAAAGCCCGCGTCAAGTGTCCCGGTGCAACAGCAGTCAGATTCGACCAGACTGCTTCAGAAGTCGAAGGAATATGCCGTCCACTCTGGGGCTTAGCTGCTTTACTGGCAGGTGGTGGTGATTACGAAGGCAAGGAATTGTGGATTCAGGGTATCAAGTCAGGGACTGACCCAGAAAACCCCGAGTATTGGGGTTATCCTCAGGACAACGACCAAAGAATGGTTGAGATGTGTCCCCTGGGTAGGTCTTCCCATATAAAGTCTCATCAGGATGACAACTGACGGCTTGTTAGGCTGGGCGTTGGCTGTTGTCCCCGAGTTTTGGAGCAGCCTTTCTGACAAGGAGAAGAGTAATGTTGAGACATGGCTAGGAAATTCAATCAACGAGAAGAAGTCAGCTCTCAACAATACACCGATGTTTCATTGGCTAACAGTCCCGCAGTATGCCCAACACTAATTGGTTATGGTTCCGTGTATTTGCCAACCTAGGGCTAAAGAAGAACGGCGGCAAATTCTCCCAGGAAAGACTTGACAGCGACATTGGCCACCTCGAAACGTTTTATCGGGGAGGAGGTTGGTCTAACGATGGACCAGAGGGCATCCATCGTAAGCTTGAGAACCAAATTTCTTAGTCCTGACTGACACGTGCCAGAAATGGACTATTACTCTTCAAGTTTTGCAATTCAGCTACTTCAGCTATTGTATGCCAAGTTAGCAGGGGAGGAGGACCCAAAGCGGGCAGAAAAATTCAAGAGGCGAGCACAACAGGTCGCTCTGGACTTAATCCATTACTTTGACGATGAAGGCAGAGCCATTCCTTATGGCCGAAGCGTAGGCTACCGGTTTGCCATGGTTTCTTTCTGGGGGGCGCTGGCCCATGCCGATGTTGAGTTGCCTGCACCGCTGACCTGGGGCATGGTGAAAGGAGTTGTGTTTCGTCACTTGCGTTGGTGGCAGACCCAAGGTGATATTTGGACGACAAGTGGTACACTGTCGATTGGGTATTCTTACCCAAACATGTATGTAAGTATTGTTCCTCCCTGTACGCTGCTGACCACAACTGACGAAACTAGATGGCGGAGAACTATAACAGCCCCGGAAGCCCCGTAAGAGTCACGTAGGTTGACAATTTATGACAAGTTTGCTAATGGGAACTCTTAGTACTGGGCATGCCTAGCATTTATGTGCCTGGCAACACCAGAAGATCACCCTTTCTGGACATCCGACGAGGAATCAACCAGTGGTGTAATCCCCAAGATGAAAGCTCTGAGCCAACCAGGCCATATTATGAGGTAGATACCACCTTATATATACATCCATGTGAGACTGACGTTAGTACAGTTACCTTGGCGGCCACTGCATGCTTCTGTCGTCAGGACAAGCTTGCAGCTACCCAATGAAAGGAACCCATGCCAAATACGGCGGATTTGCTTACAGCAGTGCATACGGATACTCGGTACCCCCTGGTCTATTTTCTCTAGAGCAGTATGCACTGGCATCGCAACTGGGGCTCTCGGATGATGGGGGCGAGTACTGGAAGACCCGAAGGCTTTGCGAGTATGCGGGGATCGAAGACCGTGAAGGCACCCCAGTTCTCGTTTCGATCTGGAAGCCTTTCCCAGATGTCACAATTCGCACCGTCTTGATCCCCTCACAAGAAGAAACCCCCAACTGGCATCTTCGAGTTCATCATATCAAGAGTGGCCGTGAGGTCATGACGGCGGATGGCTCCTTTGCTATTTCCAATGTCAACTCAACCAATGGACGATATCTTGGACCATACGATGAAACAAAGCACGAGGGAACATATCCTAAGATCATTGGCAATTACGATCTTAAGACACCTGATGGTTGGGCAAGCGGAAAGTCGGGGGCTTTTGCAGTATCGAAAGGCGCTGTCGGCATCAAAGCCTTGGAGCCGGGGGAACAACGTCAGGCTATGCTGGTTAATGCGGATCCGAACTCGAACTTGGTTGAGAGCAGAAGCACAATTCCAACTCTGCAGCATACTATCAAAGCTGGCGAGTCGGTCTGGTATGTCTCTGCTATATATGCCAAGCCCTCGGGGGTTGGGGTGAACAAAGAAAGCTATCTCGATGGATGGGCCAAGACTCCTCTCATTCCTGGCTGGCTAGAGAAGGAGATGAATGCTTAACCCCAAAAGTTAGGACAAGAGGTAAGCTTGATTGGAAGGAATTAGATGGAGGACACGGGATTTGAAAGATCCCATCAATCAAAGCATCATATTACCTTCTCCTCATCTGAAGTCCTGCTCCCCGCTTCGCCTATGTCTGCTTTGCGGGGAGGGCCTGCAGCTTGTTCCAAATCTTGGCACAGAATGATTCCCGGAGTAGATTGATCTAGCTTAGCTGTTGAGGCTGAGGTGATCACATTCGTTCATTTCAAACACGATATAACCTTAAAAGAAAGCTCCGCATTCGCCCATAGCTTAAAGCCTTAAGTTGACTAGAGGCTAGAATTATGTGCGATCCCCGCCGGAGAGACTCAGTTCCACGTATCAGATCATTACGGAAGACTGTAGGGAG